>WNYG01000025.1:343437-460699 GCA_021396235.1 Sporothrix pallida
TCAAGATTGTATTGATTTCATCTCCTTTTTTTTGTCCTTGTCTCTGGTCTCGTTCATAATAACTTTTTGACGACTTGACGACCCCTCGCTTCTCTCGCGGCCTCAAAACACGGCCAGCACGTTCGGCGGCGACCCAATCGCGCCCGGCACGTTGATCGGCGCCGACGTCAGCATAAACGACCACTTGTTGCTCTTTTCGCACTGCGCCGCCAGCGCCTTCAAGTCCCATAGCTCGCCAATCGGCATGCCAAACAAACTCAGCAAGTACGGGTGCAGCACGTACTCGTCGATCCGGCCGTCGCGCGTCCCGCCCTTGCCGTCGCTCACAGTCGGCGGCGCAACTTCAAACGACACCGAGTCGCCGGCCGCCGCCGAAAAGTGACGGTCCCAGAACCAGCGTGCCGACGCCTCGGTGCCCTCGACGCCACAGTACCTGCGGCCCTGGAAGACGGCCACCTGCCCGTCGGCGTCCAGCTTCTCGAGCCCTTCCGTAAACCCGCACCGGACAATCAGAATGTCGCCCGGCTTGAACTCGAGGTTGTTCTGCTCCTTGGCAGCCGCCTCAATGGCCTCGACCGTAATGGCGTGCGCCGAAAACGGCGAGTATTCAATGTTGTGGTTCTTGGCGTAGCGGACATAGTCGATCAGCACACCTCTCCCAACAAGACCGCCCCGGCTGTGCCAGTGCTCGAGGGTCGGCAGCGCCGTCTGTGGGCCGGCGCCGGCGCCGCCTTTCGAGGCTTCTGCCACTTTGAGCTCTGTCGACGTCCCGTTGTAGCCCAGCCCCGTCGGCTGGTGCGGGTAGTGGCTCAGCGAGTCCCACTGGCTGCTGCACTGCGTGTTGTACTGCACCTCGTCATCGAGCCCGACAAACCCGTGCTTCTCGGGCGTAAACGCCATGACGTTGTGCTGCAGCGGGCAGCGGCCGGCCGTCGGGCGGGCAATGGCGCCGATCGGCCAGTTGAGCGACACGGAGAAGCCCTCGGTGACCTCGCGGGCAGCGGCACAGACCACGTCGGGTGTCAGCAGATTCAAAGTGCCGTAAACGTCCTTGACGCCGTCCTTGTCAAAGACGCCCCAGGCACAGCCTTGGGGCATGCCCTCGACCGGCGGCAGGTCGTCAAAGTTGGGGACGTCGAGAGGCATGTCAGGGGAGGTGGGTGAGATGATGAGTTGATTGTGGTCGTAGTATCGTAGGATCGAAGTATCAAAGTGTCATAAGGCTGAAGTAAAGTTGTTGAAATGTAGAAAAAGTGCGTTGTTGAGAGTGTTTGTTGGATGTCGTCTCGATCAAGTTTCTACTAAATAGGCGCTGGAATCGGCCCAAGCCATCTTCCTCCGCTTCCTCCGCATCTGGGTATTGATTGTCCGGTGCTATCGTGTTCCGTGTTCCGCGGTTATTCCTTCGTCGTTTGTCGATCTCGTGAATAGCCATGGAAGATGGTGAGTCTCGAATAATATAAGTATGCCTACGTGCGATGTATCCAATTGAAGTGCAGAGCGGTTGTTGAGCAAAAGTGTGAATTAAGAATAAAAAAGGCAGAGTCAAAATATGCAAGACGTAAAAGGCGTATCCAAAAGAAGTCTAGAACCATAAAGTGAATAGCAAAAAGAAAGCAAAAAGACAGAAAACCAGGAAAAAGAAGTGCAAGCAGTGTGTTGGGGGGTTGGCTTTTTTTTGTCTATTTTGAAAAAGAAGCGAAAAAGAAGTGAAGATAGAGAAAAATGAGCGAACGACAAAAAAAGACACCTTCCCCCCTCTATTTTTTGTGTTTTTTAATGAGAGACTTGAGTGAGACAGGAAAAGGTGAGAAAAAATGAGTGAAAGAAAAAAAGAATGTGAGATATCAAGAGAAAAGCTAGGACAAAAAAGAGTAGTTAAAAGGCTGTAAATATGTACTGGCCAGAGAGGAAACCCATTCAACGTCGATTCCCCCTAAAGACCGGGCATCCCCTGAGACTCCAAGAAAGAAACCATCATATATGTACGGTAGATGATATTAAAAAAGAGGCGTCCATTAGTTGCCAACTTCCGCGTCTAAAGTAGAAAACAAAGAAAAAAAAGTAGTGTAAAACGTACAACAAGAATCAGGAAATAAGAAGAAAAGAGAAAAAGTCCAAAAAAATTCATGCTCATGCTCATGCGCTTATCCTTTTTTTTTCGTTCTTTCAAAAAATTTAAACGTGGCACAGCTGGCCGTTCTGGGTCGGGATGCCCTCGACCTGGCCGGTGATGTACCAGTCCTCACTGCCGACGGCAGTGGGAGCGTAGAACAGGCCCCAGGGGTCGACCTTCTGCTTGTAGGCATAGAGGCGCTTGTAGTTGTCAGCGCCGTAGAACGACTGCTGGAAGTTGGGCTCAAGAATATCAGCCTCGCTCATGTAGGCACCGGCACCGGGGCAGGTGGCGCGCCATCTGGCCTGCCAGTCGTTGGTCAGCTTCAGGCAAGCAGCAGCGACGGTCGCAGTGCTTGCACCAGCGTCCCAGGAGATGGCCTGAATGGCGTGCAGGACAGTCTTGCGCCAGGCAGGGTTGACAGCGTTGTCAGGGTAGCCGCCCGAGGGGTTGGCAGCAATGTTGAAGGCCAGGATGGTGGCACCGGCCTCAACAGTGTAGCGGATGGCAGCGACGGTCTCGTTGAAGAGCGTGGCGTTGCCGGTGGCGGGCAGGAAGTTGTCGCGGGGGAACAGACGCGAAGCGGTCTTGAGGGTGGAGGCACCGACGGTCTCAAGGGGGAAGTGCAGGTCCCAGCCGTCATAGAAGTTGTCGTAGTTGAAGTACTCAAGGGCGTTGACGGGCACGCCAAGGGCAGCCCACTCGGCCATGAGAGGAGCGACAAGGGTCTGGAGCTGGGCCTGGCTCATCTTAGGAGCGAAGAAGGGAGCCATGGCGAAGTAGTAAGTGCCGCCGCCCAGGTTGAAGATGTCAAAGTACGAGTAGGTGCCGGCATCAGCGAAGACGGGCAGGTACTTGAGGTAGGCAGTCATGGCATCCCAGAACAGGTCGACAGTGACGTTGCCGCCGCTGATAATGTTCCAGGTGGCAACAGAGACCTGCATCTTGGGGTAGGCCTTGACGGTGACGGAAGTAACGACACCGAAAGTGCTGCCACCACCACCGCGCAGAGCCCAGAACAGGTCGGGGTTGGAGGTGGAGCTGGCGGTGACGAACTGGCCGTTGGGCAGGACAACCTCCATCGACAGAACCTGGTCAGCAGCCATGCCGTAGATCGAGGACAGAGGCGAGTGGCCACCACCCAGGATGTAACCGCCCATGACACCGACGGTCTTGCCCTCACCACCGACAACAGTGACGCCGTACTGGTCAGCAGCCTGGTACATCTCAAAGGCCTGGACACCAGCGCCGAGCTTGAAGGCCGGGCCGGTGTAGCCGTTGAGCTTGAGGCTGGAGAAGAACTGGATCTGCTTGAGGTTGTGGGTCCAGATAGACAGGGCACCGGCGCCGGACGACTTGCCGACGAAATCGTGGCCGGTGTTCTTGACGACGAGACGGAGGTTGGCGTTACGGGCAAAGTTGACGGCGAGCTGGATCTGGGCAACGTTCTTGACGGCGACGGCGTACGAGGGGAAGCCACCGAGCGTGCACTGGTTGGAGGGGGTCAGGGTGGGCTCGCAGGTCAGGCCCTGGTACAGGGGCCACATGATGGAGGTCGGGTCATCGGCGTGGATGTACGAGTCGTTGGACCAGTTGTTGTACAGGAAGCTGCAGGTCGAGGCCTTCTGGTTGCCCCAGTTGGTGTAGCAGGGCGAGGCCAGGGGCGTGGTCTTGATCAGAGTGCCGGGGCCGAGCAGGAGGCCGAAGATGTCCCAGACGAGGCTGATGGGGTACAGCAGGTTGCCGGGCATGACCTTGCACTGGTTGCTGCGGCGGCACTTGCTGCTGCGCTTGGCGTTGGTCGGGTCGTCGAAAGCGAACATGTCGATGCTCGACAGGTTGAGGGCCGTCAGGTTGGCGATGACATCGTCGGTCAGCTGCAGCGTCTCGGACGAGAACAGGTCGACCGTCGAGTTGGAGCTGGCGGCAGGCACGTCAGCGGCGGCAGGCGCGACGGTGTCCTCGTTGGCGGCTGCATGTTGTTAGCGATGTTTGGAAGGTGCGATAGAGTCGCGTGGGATCATAGGAAATCGCGATGCAAGAAATGGCAGGTGCGAATGTGAATGTGCAAGTGAGGAAGGAGTATGCCAGTCGGGTTGCACGACATATAGCGTGCGGGGGAGGAATGTGCGATTGGGTGGTATGCGGAAGGTGCGATAAACGACAACAACAAACAAGATCGACATCAACAAAACAAAGGAGGCAAAAGGCAAAAGAAAACAATTGGAAGCCAACCAAAACAACAACGCAAAGACGAGGCTGAAGGGCTGAATCTGTGCGCAATTGGATGCAATTGACAATGCAATTGTTCGATGCGATTGTGAATCCGATTGAACGTGCGCGCGCACCCGCGGTCGAAAAAAGAGACTACTTACGGATGGTCGTGTTGTCGACGGTCAGCGACTGTGCGCTCGTAAAGGGCGCAAGGAGAGCGGCTGCCGCAATGACGGCAACACGCAGACTGGGAGCCATCTCGAGATTGTTTTTTGTCGATGAGTGGATGGGTGAGGGAAGAGAGGGAAAAGAGAGGCGGAAGGGGATTGAAAAGAGGCGACGGTCGAAGATATAAACGAGCGAAAAGAGTCGAGGCACGAAGAAATGCCAAGAACTCAGAAAGACCCTGCTGTGGAAAAGCAAGGGCAACGGGTGTTCAAAAGAGTGACTGAAGAAAGAAAAATGTGTCCCGAAAGGGGGGGAAGGAAAAGACGGGAAGCGAGAGAGGAAAAAGAAAAGAAGGGTGGCCGACGAAGATCCTTTCTACTAAAAGACTTCCTGGATTTCGTGCCCAGAGACCTGGGATGGAGCAGCTTATATGTCAAATCCACGTGGCAATGGAGAGCAACAAACTCCAGAGCGTCTCCAGTAAAAAAAGAACGACCAAATTGCAAAAAGATGAGAAAGACTAGAAAGAACCCCGTTCACTCAATAAAACAACCTAATAACAAAGGAAAGAGCAGAAAAGGGTGAGAAAATGGGCGAGCGGTGGTCGAGAGGTGAGCATGCCGCGTGCCGTGTTCCCACCTGCCGGGTTT
The DNA here is from genome assembly GCA_021396235.1 of Sporothrix pallida. Classification (NCBI taxonomy): domain Eukaryota; kingdom Fungi; phylum Ascomycota; class Sordariomycetes; order Ophiostomatales; family Ophiostomataceae; genus Sporothrix; species Sporothrix pallida. The sequence continues at coordinate 348,586 of WNYG01000025.1, forward strand.
CGAGAGAAAGAAAGCGTGTGAATGAGAGGCAGGAACGACAGGGAACGACAGGGAAAGGCACTGAAAGGAGAGTGGAAAGAAGCTGGAAAAGGAAAAAAGAGGGGGGCGTTACAGCGAGGGAATAACGGGAAAGCGCGAAAGAAGACCAAAGGAAGGCAAAAGGAACAAAAAGGGGACCAGATAGGATTCAGAAAATGGGGAAGGAGGCATGACAATGGCATTACGGAGCAACGAAAGAGGGTCTTTAGAGGGTCTTCAAAGGCTTCAAGAGGGTCTTCACCCTGAACACAGACCAGGCGAGCAAGAAGACACAGCAAGGACTCAAGGAGACACCGAACGACTCGTCTGAAAAGCCCCAGAGGAGAGCCCCAGTGACAAGGGCCGAGATAACATCACATCATGGCATGGCCGGGCATGGATTTCATCGACATTATGGAATTCGTTAACGGGGGCGTTAATGGGAGCGATGGCGGCCGTTGCTACGTTGGTGCGTGTGTTTTTCGTACGATGCGTGGCCGATGGGGCATTTCATCATTTACGGGAGTCGTGGATATGCAGAAGAGGGCCAATATTGAAAACTAGAGAAAATAAGAGCATTGGCAAGATTGCAAAAGATTGCAAAAAGATTTGAAAAATGGAGACGGCAATGGGTATCTGGATGGAGATGTTGCATATCGCCTGGCCTGGCCCCTCGTATGCCAGGAGATATCTGACAAGATTTCCAAAAAGGCGGAGACAAAAGGACCATAGGGGGCTAAGAAACACGTTGTTGGTCTTGGCTGCACATGGCGTGCATGGGAATTGGCGTGAACGAGGTGAAAGCAAGCGTGAGATGAGGCAAAAAGAGGATAGCAAAGAATAAAAAGGACCCCAACGAAGCAAACGAGCCAAACGAACCAAAAGATAGAGCCAACGATGCCGGAAATGCGTCAAGGGCAGGAAAAAGAAAACAAAAATATCCACCGGACTGTTGACCAACAGATTTCCAAGCGAACGTGCAGGCCGGACACGAGGCGAAGGATGAGATAGAGACTCGAAAAAAGAAAAAGAAGACCACGAGGACCACGAGGCAACAGACAAAAGAAGGTCCCAAAAAGAATTAGAGAAAATAATAGCGGTGGACAAAAGGTGGAGGAGAGAATGGTGAAAGAAGATTACAATGGAGACTGTAAAAACTGGAGAATCAGAAAGAAAGCGTGCTCAAGAAAAAGGGAAAAGCGTGCTCGAGTTGACCAGGGTCAATTGAATGGCAAAACACAGCACGACAGAAGAAAAAAGACAGAATAATAAATGCGGGGCGGGACGCGACTAATACTCGCTGGGCTGGAGATTAAAAGTGATCCGTCGTGAACATAGCCTCTTTTGAGAGGAGACTTTTGTGAGAAAAAGCGTGTCAAACGAAGACGAGAGCGAAGTGGACAAGACAAAAACCAAAAACAGGGCAGGGGGTGAGTTTTTAGCACTAGTTTTTGGCATGGATTCAAGAGCGGACTCGCGGAGTCGACGGGCTTTTTCTGTTCTGAGAAGAGAGACAAGGAGCGAAGAAAGGGAAGGAAGAGAGATGAATGGACAGACAGATGCACAGATGGACTGATTGATGATGGCCTGCATGGATTGGACTTATTTTCGGATGTTATGGCAGGGACAAGGCTAGGGAAAAGAAGAGAAAGCAAGGGAAAGACAGGGAACAACGGACAGAAAGGACAAGGAAAAGACAGGGAAGATGGCACTGACGGGTAAAAACACGGCAGATGATGAAGAGGCTGATAAATAAAGGCAACTCGGCACGACAGCAATTACAATGTAGAAAACATTAAAGATGTATGACAAAAAGTGAAGTCCATGAACAGGAGAAACAACAATATTTCGCAAAAAGTCCAGACGGACACAGCGAGCAAGATAGGAAAGAGGATAGACAAGTAAAATGAACAGGCAGATCACTTTTGCATTTCATCTCACGACGAGGATCCACACGGCGAGGACGGCAAGTCAGTCTGCAGAAAGGTGCAGAAAGGTGCAGGAAAACACACCAGAAAGCACCAAAATACACCAAGCTAAACGAGAATGCACCAAAATGAACCAAAAACTCATAAATGCAAGCACGAGGCGAAAAGAGGAAAAGCCGATGTGAGAAGGGGGTGAGCGAAGTAACCAAAACGACCAAAAGGAACGCAATAGGGTGAGATGGCCTCGAATTGCCACGAGGCAAACGACAGGGGAAAACGTGTCGAGTGGGCGGGCTGGACAAAGAGGGAGAAGTCTGAAGACCAAAAAGGAGGAGGATATGGCCCGAGAAGGAGATGATGGGCACTCAAGTCCTGGTTCTGGTGTGGTCTGGTCCTGTCTGGTCCAATCTGCAATCTCCAAACTGCGTGCATGGCCTGGTCGACAAGACGGGTAAGCCCTTGAGTGCATCCGTGATCTCCAGTTTTGACGGAGCAGGAGTCTGGCCATATCAAATGTCAGTGGGATGACATGATTTTGATATTTGTTGACATTTGTTGACATGTTGATATCGGCGATATTTTGTGGCAATTTACGACCATTTTTGTGCATCGATATTGTGCACGAACAATGGCATTGTAAAAAAGTACGATGAAAATGAAACTTGCGGTCAGCCGGTTCGGCGACCCTTTTTCAATTCTAAGCTTAACGGAACACACCGCAAGGACCGCAACCGAAGCCGCAAACTGTAAAGGCAGACGCCAAAAACGCCATTTACGTCAAAAGGCAAAAAAGAGGCGAGAAAGAGGGAACGACTTGAAGCCAAAAAGCAAGCCAAAAAGCAATAAAAGACGCACAAGGACGGATGGGGACGACACGAGACGTAAAATGGCGGGAAATGGCGTAAAAGGACGAGCCAAAAGTTCAACGGCGCAGAATGGGAAAGATAAAAGCGCGAAAGACTGAAAAAAGAAACCAAGAAAATACTATCAAAACGACCAGAAAGCTATCGTCAACCCAGACAATTCAGCTGGCATGTCTTGGATTCTGCATCGGCAATCGAGAAAGAAGGAAAAGAAAGTGAAGAGAGGGCCTAAAAAAAGAGGGTCCGGACCCAAAAACGGCCCTTGTCTCGGAGCATACGCAAGACAAGTGGGCTGGCCTGAGCCTGGCTGGGAATGGCGGCTTTGGCGGTCTTGTCCTTTCTTCTTTTATTCTTCTCTTTTCCTGTCACTTCTTGGTGGAGTGGGGAAGCTACAAGATCCAAAATGGAAAAGGGAAGGAGAAGCGAGGATAGCAAGGCGAGCAAGCATGGCGACTGGTCCATCAGAAATAAGAAGGGTGGGCAAAAAAGAGAGAAAAGAGGCGACAGATGGCATCCGGCAGAGTCGAGAAGCACTGGACATTCATAAAATCTGGACTGGTCAAGAGAAAGAGAAAAGAGGGCCACGGGGCATCCGTTAGAAGATAACAGAGCACGGAGCACATAACAAAAAGATGAGGAGGCAGATGAGGAGGCAAAATAGCATGCTCCGTGCCTTTGTAGCGTGGAAACACAATAAACCATCCACAGAATAGACAATACGAACACGACGGGATCCTCCGTGAGTTCGTCGATTCATCCCTCCCCCACCAGCTTAATCGAGAGGATCATAGGATGCGGTAAAACACACACGGGAAATAAAGGGTCAATTCCAGGGACAAATTGTCAGGCGAAACAGCGCAAAACAACGGACCCAGAAAATAGGCATCATATTGGAATAGACGTAAAAAGCACAGCCGCATACCAGCCGCATACCAGCCGCTTGTTTCTTATGATTTTCTGAGCAACATGGGAATCAAAGGATAAGTGCGCATAACAAGGTTATTTTTACTTCGTGTCATGCACTCTACGGCGGACTTGCGCGTTTACCAACCCGCGGACAATACACATCTACGAGGACAACGTCCGTACGGCAATTTGTGCCGTGCGCACTGCCATTCTGTGCACAGATATCCATGGATGGGTCTCTGTTGAGTGCCAGTGGTCGACTACGGAGCATTTTTTGCTTCTGACGGCCTTGACACCTTTCCCAGGTTCTGGCGGCTTTCTTTTCCTTCTTTTTGCCTTCTTTTCAGCTTCTCTTCCTTCTTTTCTGTTGGCTTTGTCCTTCGACGGCAACCACAGACGCAGACGCGACGGGACGCTGCAGAAAAGGGTGCGCAAGAGGGTAACAGTGCGGCTGCACACTGCACCGAATTGGAGGCCATCCACGGTTCTCTCCCGGGTGCTCGGACGGGGAGAAAGAGGGAGAGTGTCCCAAAAGGGTGCAAAGATGCGCACTCGCACACCAATTACACACACAGTTGCACACACACATTTTGTAGCCAACCGTCTTTCACGATTTCTTGCCAATGCGACAGAAAACCAACAGCCATCCAATGGCCAACCAACAGCCAACAATGCCCGATCTGCAATACAACGTCGTCCAGGAACAAAAATAGGCGAGAAGCAGCACGGCCAGAAAAAGAAATGTGTGCTTCGTTTTTGCTTGTGACTGACAGGCAAAAGGAAAATTGTCAAGCGAGACGACGAATGTGAGATGTGACTGCAAGAACGTGAAAGAAAGTGAGGAGAAGACCATGACAGATGACAGAGCAATGACAGAGACAATAAGATGGGGAACAGTCAGACAATGCAGGGAGAGAGACAGGGGAGTTGTGAGAGGGAGAAGGGGAAGGGGGCCAAAACGACTGTGACAGAATGTGATGAGATTGGATTGAGATGCAATGAGATGGAGATGGGGATGGAGATGAAAATGGAGAAGACAGAAGACGCATCGAGATGTGATGAGACGAGTGCAACAGTAAACAACGAAGAGACAAGACACTGCATAAAGCAAACAATGCAGGATGATGGATGATCGGAGAGATGTAAGCGAGAGAGGCTCAGAGGAGGGCGAAGCTGTCTTTTATGGAAGTCGGGGGCGAGAGAGAAGAGGAGAAGAACATGCACAAGAGAACATCATAACCAAGAATGGAAGAGGGAGCAGAAGAGCAAAGGGATCAGAGCAGGGAGTCAGGGGCTGAGTGTTTACCATCATAGAGTACCTTCTTCTCATCGTCGACCACCACCCAAGACCAACACAACATCACGACAAAACTCTCCGGCCAGGCTAACCACAACCAACATCTCACCGTTGATCCTTGCCATGTTCATTTCGCCGGAGTCAAAGTCGTCGTCGTTGTTGTTCCCCCCTTTTTTTCCTCGGTGCAGTATTCTGCATCCTTTTCCAATACCAAGACAATGCCAATGTCCCGTCTGACAGGCACAGCAACGTGCTTCTCCTCTTTCCTGCCTCCCATTTTCCCTCCAAAATCGGCCATCGGACACCACGGAACAGCGACCACGACGTTGAGAGAGGTTGAGAGACAGAGAAAGAGAAGAGAGGAGACAACATCCCCTATCGTCTTATTCGCACCAGCCAAAACAAGGTTAGCTCCTTCTCGTGGGACATGACGGAGAAACCCCAGGGGAAATGGGATGCAACACCCTGCAAGAACAGGAATACGACATCTTGCAGGGGTTAAAGTTGGTGTGTGGGCCTCGAAGCCACTTTATCCTCCTTTAAAGAGGCCTTGAAGAGACTTGACCGGGGTATTCTTTTCAAAAATCGACCAGCAACAACCACCAGACAAGGCCGTGCAGTAGCGCGACAGCCTTGTCCCTTTTGTGCCTGGCCTTCTTCTGAGAGGGGCTTTCCAAGACTCTTGGGAGCTATGTGGCCCCGTTGCAGTGCAAGTGGGCGCAGAACGCAACTGCTGTTGGACAAGCGCAATCAACCTTGTTGCTCTAGCTGTGCAATCTGACTTTTGCGCGTTTGCGCATAAAACACCACCGGAGGCACGTCTGGATCTGTCATGGTCGATTTCATGGTCGATTTTCCCCTATTTCCCAGTGTTGTGCCCACATCCCGACGTTGAGTTGACAACGACACGAGTGTGTCTGTTATTCCACTTTGTTAAAATAAGAGAAAGGCTACGCGGCATTAAAATTTAAGAAAGACGCCGCAAAAAGAAAGAAGGGCAACCGACAAGAAACAAACAACAGCCGAGAAGAAGAAAACAAAAATGGAAAATGGAAAATAAACAGAGACATGAACTGGGAAAAGCAAAGAGCCGGCGGCAGCAAAAGAAATAAGAGGAAAAAGGGAAAAAATGCACAAGAGAGGAGACGAGAAAACATCGTGAGAATCAGAATGAAAGGGGGCAGTCTCATGCCTCACAATCGCCTCCTCTTCCTGTTCCTGCATCAGTGCCTGCCTGCTGCGCCTGTTTCCCCTGTCCCTGCCTCCTATCCCCTCTAAACAACGTGCTGTCGCCTTTCCCTTCTGCTCGATTACTCAGATGCGCCGAATGCCCCCAAGAGCCCCCAAGGCCCCAAGGCCCAAGGCCCCAAGACCCATTGATTGTCGACCTCGTCCCTGTCTCCCCGTTGCGCGCCTCTCTCTTCCCTGTGTTGCTCTGCTGCTCTTTGCCTATCGCATAGCATATCTCTCGATATCGTAGCATTGGTAGCATCCCCGGAGTGGCGCACCTTCCTTCCCAGAACGTCCTGGGTGCCCTGAGTCTGGGAGGCCGACGGATATTTCCAGGGCTCCTCCCCTCCAGGACTCCCTGGTCCCCTGTCTGCTAGTCGAGAGCTAGTGCTGCTAGCTCGCCTAGCTCCAGGGTGTTGATGTTCCTCCACCAGAAAAGAAACCAGCCCCCAGCGAGGTTCCTTTTGGGCCCAAGTCGAACGAGTCCACCGAGATATTTCACAGTGGATTTCAGTGGACGGTTGTGTGGGGTTTTGGAGCAGTTTTTCTCGAGGCCAGTTCGACGGCGGGCTGGACGGGCTCGGCAGAACGCCGGCCGACCAATATTTGCTGCCAACAAGGCAATGATCAGTAGCGATCAACAAGAGGAGAGGGAAGAGAGAAGAAGAGGGCCCAAAAGACACTCAAAATGACGGCTCAACGGTGCGTGACAACGAGGACAAGACTGCACTAAAAACGCCGACGCAAGCCAGCATTCAGCTCGAGTGCAATTTGGAATGGTCTTGATGGACTTTGGGGCTTGTGGGTTTGGTCTTGTTGTTGGTCTTGCTTTTGGTCTTGAGCCTGTGGCTGGTCTAGTTCCTTCGTTCAAGCCATTCAAGCCATTCAAGCCTTTAGGGGAAAGGAAAGAAGGCAACACTGTAAAGATAATGATGGAGCCCCTCATGTTGATCAGATAGAAAATATCCATATTCGTGCCCATGGACGGACAACAAGATACGCGTCCTATGATGGCGACATGGATATTGATATCGATGAGTCCAGACTCCCTTCGTGTCCATGCTGTCCATTGATGATTGAGCTGAATTGTAAGGAGTATCCACGAATGGCGGCTTTTGCCGCGGGCAATGGTGTCACCAACCAACACAACGAACAAAGGGAGACAGCCCCCAAATCACAAGAGATAGGCGAGATAGCCGAACTACAGGCGAGACAACGGACAATGCCATCATAGCAGGTTCCGTCCTGTTGGAATTCTGTTGGTGAAGTTTGGCAGTTGGCACGTTCTATCCCTTGGATGTTGTGGTTGTTGGGTTTATTGGGGCCGAATGTCTCGCGATATTTGTTGGTTTTCACATTATTTTTTAATTTTTATTTTGATGTTCTCATTTTTTATCTCATTTTTTAATGACTCCTTTATTTTCTTAAAAAAAAGACTCCCATTTTCTCATGTTTTCTTTTGTGCTTGTTTTTTATGCCATGTCAAAATCTCTGCGTTTCCATCACCACTTTTTGTCTCCATCGCACGACATATTTGTCTACTTGTCCCTCTGATCGGCATTCAGCTCGACGTCAACGACTCCATCGCCAGCCTCATTGTGCACAGATTTAATACTTGACGTGCGACTCCGTCTTTGACAGCTGATAGGCACAAAATTACAGTTGATAGACGTGGGCGCTGCCGTTGATAGACATTGTCTTTCGGATCGATGTGCGTTGCCTCCGTGATTGTCATTCAGATGCACAAACTTGATATTCAGTCAACCCCAACATCCTGCTTTGACCACACGTATTCCAAAATACCCCAAAGAGAGAAGGACATCCTCGACTCGACCGGAGTTGCGCCGTGCCTGCAGGATGCCCCTTTTCTCTACTCTCACTGCTTGACGAGACAGCCTGGTGTGCCGACCCCAGAGTATTTCCATTTCGTCGTCTTGCATCTTTCTTCTTGGAGGTTGATATTCAACTTCAACTTAACCGTACATTTAACCACTCAACCTAAAACGCATTCAGCGTAACAAACTCACCTTTCCCTCACATATTTCGTAAATTCCCCTTTCACCTCACCCAACTCCTTTTCACATGTTCAGAAAATAAAGTACATCTCGCACACACAAACACTCACAACGTACTTTTGTCGACACCACAAAACCCATCATAAAACCTCCGATTCCGACATTTTTGTGGCTGCTTCCACGGCTCGTTCCTTTTTTTGTCGTCTGTCGGTTCCTTTTTTCCTCTCTTTTTTCTCTACTTTGATCTGTCCATCTCCCCCTCATCCACAACTTTGATTCCAAAGGTTGGCCATGTGCAGCTCCGTTCTGTTTTGGGCAACTGGCCAGTCGTCAAGACCAAGGTCAATCCTCGTTCCTCGTAAATCGTCAAAGCGCAAATGTTCAAATTCGAATTCAAATTCAAATTCGAAATCGACAATCAATAGTTTCGCATCTCCTTTTCCATTTTCATTCGTATCACTCTGCGATCTTACTTGTGAACAAGCTCCTTCCCTGTTTCTTCAATGCCCGTTGCCCTGCAGCTTGTAGCTAGCAGCTGGCAGAGTGGCAAGAACGAATGAGTCGCTGCACAAAATGGACAGAAAGGGCAATGGGCATAAAATTACGGGCCTAGAATCTTATGACCATCTTCGGGCAAGAGCACTTTTTTATTTCGGGCAGGCGTCGCTAGTGTTCTGGACGTGCTTTTTTCTGTGCCATCTCCGTTTGTATCCGTTTTGTTCCCATCCCCTTTTTGCCCTCAAAGGGAAGAGACGGAAGGCGCTACGGACATTTTCATAGTTCGTTCTTTCTTCACGAACAGCGCCGCCAGTGCCCTCCTTCCTCATTTTATGCATGTTTCCTTTGTCTGGAGCTGGCGCGCAAAACGGGCCCAAAAAGGCAACTATGAGGAAACTACCACAGTATGGCCAGCTCCCCCGAAATCGATACCCCGTAATCATAGCGGTCGGACTATGAAAACGGAGTACCTCCTGCGCTACAGGCACGCTACTTCCCCTAAGCCTCCCCCTAAGTTCCCCTAAACATGCGCTAAAAGCGCTCTGTCCACTGAGCATAGGCAATCAATCTCCGTTCTCCAGACTGATTCGGGTCCGTTTTAATGTCGAACTCTCACTAAAAGTTGTGCACAGCCGTTGTTCGTCAGTGTCAGTTGTCAGTCAGTTTCAGTGGATGTCGGCGAACAATTCCCTCCGTTCACACCACGTTCCCGATTAGTCCTCACCTTGCGACGCCGAGGTGCGCCTTCCGTATCGCCCCGTCTACACAGACAACGGAAGGCCGCTTCCTTCGCTCTTTCTTCTTTTTGCTTCCTTGGTATCGTCCTGTTCTTTCTTCAGCTGAATTTGGACAGATTTTGCATTATCAAGGAAGGCACGATGGGAAAGGGGATCATGGCGGGCACGGAAGCCGTAATGGGACACCAGTTCGTGCTACTCGTGTCGTTCTTGTCGTTTTGCATAGTTCATGTCGTTCGTGCCTGCCCTACGAGTCGAGTGGCGGTCCAGACTATTCTCGTCGAGAACTAGTACCCCCTTTCTAGAGCTTCCAGTGGCAAAAACAAAACTTCTCGCCTTTTGCAAGCTTCACCTTTTACTCTTTTCCCCCTCCTTTTTTCGCTCACCAAAAGTTTACTTTGTCCCTTTGCTGTTATGTCATCACCTTGTTGTTGCAGACTCTTCTCTTTTTGTTCTTTCTTTCCATTCAATGTCTCGCCTTCTCGCCAGGGATACCTCCGTAGCTGGACTGTCTTGTCTTGCCCCAAAACGGTGCCGCCGGCGTGCTTGGCTGTCTTACTTTTCTTCTTGACTTTTTCCTCCTAGTCATGTCTTGCCCTATTGTCCCATTGCCCCTCCGAGCTGCCCGTCTTTTCCCTTGTCTCGCCCGCCTGCTCGTTCTTCCATCACGCCCTGCATTTCTCTCTCGGCCTCATCTTTCGGCCCTCCCTGAAGAACTATTCCTCATTCTAACTTGTACTCCGTGAACTTTAATATTCTTTCCCCTTTCACACCACCTTTTTTTTTTTTGTCTTCTCTCGTTGTCTCCTCATCCTGGACGTCAAAGCGCAAAACGGGGCCACCTGCAGAAGACCAAGACGTTTCCTGTTCCAGAAGTTCAAAGGTCAGCCTCAGTACTTTTAACTTCATACAGGCAGTATCTTGCAATACTGTCATTGTCATCTCCATTGCGGCCCTTGAATTGCCATCTTCTGACACCCTTGCTATCCTTGTTATCCTTGTTATTGTATTTCCATTGCACCTTATTTGTCTTGTTCTTGATTGTATTGCCATCTTGGGCGTTGTCCGTTTCCCATTGTCCGTCTTCCCTGTCTGCTCTGTCTATCTTGCCTGTTTTGCACGGCCTCGCTTCCTGCACGAGGCCCATTTCTGTCAAACTTGTCACAGACCACAAACGATAGCTCTAACAGTCCTGTCACTCTTGTCACGACGACGTACGTCGTACTTCGTATCACCAATCTCGAATCACGATACTCGAATCACGAATCACGGACATTGTTCTTCCCTCCACATATCTACAATTCACAACCCACGGCGAACAGACCGGCACAAGCTTGCCGGAAACCCTTCCTGCACCCGGACGCCTCCTCATCTTGGTTCATTTTGGTCCGTCTTTATCCATCTTGGTCCATCTTGGCCTTCAGCTTGAGAGGGTTGGTGGCGTTTTTCTGAAGCCTTTACGTGTACGAAGTATACGCTTTGGCGTCGTTGGCGTCCTCTTACACCCAAACAAGTAAAACGGCCAACGCAACAAGAAACCTATCGTGAAGTATTACAAGTATTGGCCTCACGGACCCTTGCCCAAAACGTCGACGGGCATATCATCGACCCGAACGCCTCTGCAAGGAGTCAAGTCCGTTGTCCAAGACGGACGAAAGTCCAAGACGGATGAAAGATAGAAACTCGAGCCAGAGGGCCCCAAAAGACGAACCAACAAGCACCTTTAAAAGTCAAAAAGCAGGGGTTGTGGTCCACGGAACGGTCGCCGGACGCCAAGTGGGAGTTCACTAAGAAAACGAAAAACGGATTCCCATCTCGAAAACCACTCAAAGACGAGACGAACTGAGCAGCATCCAGGGCTCCAGACCCAAGTCGATATTGACCCAAACCTTGCGAGGCCCTGGACTAGACAAAACGCTATTTTGGAACACTTTAGTTTCCACTCTTCTTTTCAAGCTCTTGTCTTTTTGTGTTCGCACTTTTTGGACCTCTTCTCTCCGTCTTTCTGACCATCGTCTGTCTTGTCGACCTCACCTCGAGCACCCTCGACAAACCTCGTTTTCCCACTCCGGTTCCCACCTCGCCACAAGCACTCAAATCTAGCCTTCTTGGGCTGTTTTCTTGTTGACGATACTCCGTTCTCTCATCTTTTGTGTTACTTTCCGTCCACGTTCTCCATCATTGTTCTGCATCATTAATACCTTTGCTATTGACGGAGTCCTCTTAACCTGCCATCGCTCCTCCGTCTTCGCATACTGGCACTATCCACACCCCTGGACCGTCTTAGTCTCCCCTGGTTTTAGTCTGCTTTCCCTTTTCTGTCTGGCACCCACCACAATCCACCATCCACCCTAGCCCACTTTGTACCTTCCAGACGCTTTTACAGTTTCTATTTTTCTTTCTTCCCTCCCTCTTTTCTCTTTTGCACTCTCCCCTTTCCAGCCTCCTGCAGCCGAGCTGATGCCAGAAGTGAGATTTAGCTCCTAGGGAACCAGGGTCAACGTTTTCGAGCGGAGAGAAAAAGAAAGAAGAAAAAACTGCAAGACAACCCCAACGACACTGCTTTTTGCAGAGAGAAAAGGCCAAGACTTTGGGGTGAGAAAATCGAACAAACCCACGCATCCCAAGAGCTCGAGAAAAAAAGAATTCCCTGCAACCCACATTCAGAGCCTCTTTTCGGCCCCCTATCGAGTACCTCAACTCTTGCCTCTTTTGTCAATTACGACGGCGATCGAAACCGTTTACAGTTTTTACTTTTTTTTTTTTTCCTTTTATTCTTTTCTTTCTTTTTTTGTCGCACCGTTGCCAGTGTCCCATGAGTTCACTGTTCATCCAGAACCCAAGCCCACGGTCCACGGTTTATCAGCTCCTCTTTGCTTCCCACCGTTGATCTTTTCTTCTTTTCAGTCTTTTCATTGTCCTGCCGTCTTGTCTTTCTCGTTCCTGTTCACACACCCCAGCCATCCAAATCTGCAAACCCTTGTCGATTTATTCCTTCAGCCCAGCTGTCTGGATTCTTTGGATGCTCTGGACTCTTGATCCTCTTTGACTGACTCTCTTGGTCTTCTTGGTCCTCTCGTTCCCTCCTCTCACTTGCATCGGCTCCCATCCATACAAGTATAATACCCACCCCCGACCCCTGGTTGCCTTCTTCCCTCTGATCTTCCTTTTCTTTTTATTCCTCTCTTTCCCCCCTCCCCGTCTTATTTCTGCGTCTCCCCGTTTCCCTTCTTCTCGAAAGAGAAAAAGATCAGCAGAACATCCAACTCTCGAGGGTGGTTGTGCGTTTGTGTTTGATTTCCCGTTGCAACGCCGACCATCATCGTCAACCACAATCGACCTTCGATCATCGTCAATCGTTTTTTCTTCTCACAACAACCGCCACGATGTATGTGTCTGACGGTCACTACTCGGCCGCCAACCTCGCGGCCAAGGCTGTTGCCGCCACATCCACCGGCGTCCGCAATCTGAACGGCGAGGCCATCGTGATCGACTCTTTCAGCGCCCTTGTCGCCCGCGCCACGACCCCGATCTCCGACTATCCCACGTCTCCTCTGCAGCAGTTTGGTTTCGCCATTATTACCTTCTTCCCGGTTCTCGCCTTTATTATCGTCTGTCTCCGTGTCTATAGCCGTGTCAGCACCAAGCAGTTTGGCATTGATGATGCGCTCATTATTGTTGCCATGATTCTGTCGATTGGTGAGACGGCCACGACCTGGATGTTCATGGTAACCAACTTCATTGGCATCCACATCTGGAACGTACCAGCAGATTACGATGTCATCCAGGCTGGTATTTGGAACTTTGCGGTGCAGGTGCTCTACAACCCGATTCTCGCGCTCGTCAAGACGTCGATGCTTCTGTTCCTGCTCAAGCTCGGCAGCCAGAAGCCCGGTGTCCGTATCAGCATCCACATTCTCAACGCCCTCAACCTGTCGCTCATGGTCGCCATTTTCCTTGTCGTCATCTTCCAGTGCACGCCTATCGCCTTCAACTGGGACACGACGATTGAAGGCGGCCACTGTGTGCAGCAGGGCACGTTCTACCTGGCCACGGCTGCGCTGACCATCTTCACCGATGTGCTCAACCTGGCCCTGCCTTTCTGGGTCTTCCTTGATCTGAAGATGCCCCTCCGTGTCAAGATTGCCCTCCTCTTTGTCTTCCTCCTCGGTGCTATGTAAGTCGAGTCTGTCCTCTGTTTTTCTACTACCATTGCTTCGTTCGCCCCCGCTAACCAAACAGCGTCACTGTTGTCGGTATTGTCCGTCTTGTGTTCATTTACAACGGTTTCTTCGGCTCCCCGAGCTCCGATCCCACGTACTCGCTTGGTTTCTGTACCTCTGCCATTGAGACCAACCTGGCTATCATCTGCGCTTCGGCTCCCTCGCTCCGCGGTCTTATTCGCTCCTGGTTCCCCCGCTTCTTCTCGTCCAACCGCCCCACGTACGACTACCGCTACCCCGACAGCAACGGCTACGGCGGCGGCCGTCGCGCCACCAACAACCCGTACGGCACCGGCAGTGTCACGACCAACATTGCCTCCCGCCGCAACAAGGAGGGCGGCCCCAGCAACGGCGGCACCAGCACCGACGGCCTGGGCGCAAATGCAGCCAGCGCTGGCCGTCGTGGTGTTGGCGGTGCTTTCGCGCTGCGCGACCTCAAGGGCGGCTCCAAGACGCACACTGCTGTCAACAGCTCGCCGAGCGCGAGCGAAGAGGAGATTATGACGTACAATGGTATTGTGCGGACAACGAACGTGCAGGTGCACTACGACGGCAACAGCGAGCGCAAGGGCAGCGTGAGCCGGGACCGCAGCGGCGACCGGGGCAGCAGCATGGGCATGCGCACAAGCATCAGCGGAAGTTTGTGAGGCGGCATAAGCTGCAGCTCATTTCTTCTGTTTGTTTCTTTTGTTGCAATTTTTTGGACTTTTTTTTTCGACGAGAAAAAATACGAGCATATGAGTGGTATTGGAGGACGACCCTTTTTTTCGACATTTTTTGGCACATCTACTTTGACATATTCTCTATTTAGTCCCGGGGCTATTGTACAGTTCATCCCCCCCGCATCTTTTCTTCGTTTCTTCTTCTTTCGTTTGCATCATTTTTTTACATCTCAGCGTTATCTCATATTCCCAATACTCGCTTCTTTTTCTCTATCATGTTCTCTATATTTCTGGTCTGTTTGCCTGTTGTTCCTTTCTCTGTTGCGATATCAAAAAAGCCCCACCCGTTTGAATAACAACGTTGCAAAAGCAAGCATGTATTATTTTACCATTTTGTCTGTTATTGTCTCTTCTTTTTTTTTTTTGGTTACGGTTGTATATTTTTTTCTCCTTTCAGGAGCATGAACAATATGAATATTTTCGGTCTTCACCTTTACGTGTTACTTCACCTTGCCTTTTCTAGACTTCTCCTTTTTATCCCTATTATTCTCCTTCCCTTCAATGGCCACGCAACATCGCGGCTGACAGCCAAGAACCTCTTGGTCATCTTTTTTCTCTCCTTTGCCGTCTTTTCTTGTCGTCAACTCGGAACCGAACCATGGAGCCGGGATGAATAGGGAGAATGACTGTGGGATCTCTTTTGGTAAGAGCGTGCGTGTCGTTCATCTTGTAGCCGTCTTCGTTTGTGAGTAGTCTTGTCGGGCTAGAAACGACAAAAGAAATCCTTTCTCTTCCTGTTTGTCTTGGCCATTAATGCTTTGTCGCTACCAATTTTACCACATGTGGCATGAAAATATAGTCGTGGATATTTTTCACTGCCATTCTACTAGAGGCTCTCCATCGTTCAGTGGCCAAAGCCACCCTGGTCCGCTCCTTCTTGGACTCTCTTGGGGCCCCTTTACGTTTTTTACGTGTTACTGGAGCGTCTAGAACATTGCCCCAAGAAAACACTGGCCACATGGCGGGCAGGGGCAGAGAAGACGTAATAATAACAGAAGAAAGATATTCCAAAAATTACGAAAACAATGATGAGGCCTACAAAATTGCGTTCTCAATATACCGATACTTCTTCCTCTCCCACGATCCGGGTAACAGCGACCAGCCCGGCACATATTAACAATAAAAGAGACGGCTGTGGCGTTGAACAAAAGTACTGCCGTTCTTTACTTTTGATTTATTGATTTGACAGCTTCTCTCGGCAGTGTCCGCTGTCCACAGTGGCAACGCCAAAGTCAACGTAACGATCCTCAAAAGACAAGACTCGACTCGTACGAGAAAATAGCAATTCTCCTCTTTATCCACGGCCTCTTGTCCGTCCCTCCGCGTTCGTGTCCCGTCGTGTCCGTCGTGTTGTCCTGTCTCCGCGGATTTTCGTGACAATATAGGGAAGGTTGCAGCGAAAAAGAAGGGGAAAGACTGCAAGACTGCAAGACTGCAAGAATGGGAGGGGAAACATGCCCAGAGGTCCCAATTGTGGCAGCCGAGTTTGCAAAGTTGCCAGGGGTGCAGGTGTTTTGCGGACGTTTTGTGGACGTTTTGTGGACGTTTTGTGGGACAGTTGCTTTTGTCAAGGACTCGCAAAAATAGGAAGAGGCACAGAGAAGACGCATTCTGAGCGAGACCAAAATCGTGCAAGCCCCCAAAATCCTCAATGTCACCTCGCAAAGTGTGGAAAAGGACCCAAAGTCTGGTTCTGTCGGCCCTTGCCATTTATCCTTGCACACCCTCACTGGAATCCCTGTCCGTTTTTCTTCAAGTGTTTTTCTTGGACCCCTGCTCTTCATTCCGCCCCCACACCACCCATCTACGAGATGGCAGAGGCATTTGACAGAGATTGAAAAAGGAAGTGCAAAGAAAAGAAAGAAAAAGAAAAAAAAAACACAGTGAAAAAAGCAAATCTTGACAGAGGCCCCATTTCAAAAGGAACGGAGGAAGGGGGGGACCAGATACGATTACGATACTCTCGATACTCGAGACCACACAAACTGTCAGTCTGTCAATCTTGTCACTCTGTCACTCTGTCACTCACCGATCGGAGAGGGGCGGCCCTCAATGGCGTGGGTTGCATTCACTGTTTTGTCCACGCTTTTCTCCTGCTTTCTTTTTCTTCTCATTTTCCTTCTTGTCATGTGCCAAACCCTTCCCGGCTAGCCGTGCAGTGACCACCATTCTGACAGGAAGCAAATGTTTAAGTAAATAATAATTTAAAAAAAAAAAAAAAATAGAAAAAGGAAGCACAAAAAAGAAAAGAAAATGAACAACAGACGAAGCTCAGTTCACATGTTTGCCCGTTCCCCTGTCGTCGAGCCGCCCCCGTGACCCCAGCAAACGGAAATCATGGAAATCACTGACAATCATTGAACAATGCTTTGTTTCCTTCTGCGACCTTCCTGCAACTCTCTGCAAGGTACGCCAGGCACGCTGCAACATGGCCGCCTGGCTGCCCTGTCTCTTGTTACCTTTTCTGTGTTCATCCCCTGGAATCAAGGGCCTTTTGCTCCGCCATTTCCCAGAATATCCCAGAATGTCAGGCACGCTCCGACAGGGCGCAGCACGTGTCCTGTAACAAACGCAATGCAACATTGGAAGAGGTGAGATGAAAAGGAAGGGCCTACTGTGTACGACATATTCCATAACAGTAAATAAAATGAATTTATCGAGGCCAATAAATTGTAAGACAGTTTTGTGTGTTAAACGGAAATTCTCCGTTTTTTCCTTCTTCCGCCAAGCATCTTCAACAAAACAGACCACCGTCGTAATCGTAACAGCAAAATCATCAACACTGAGACAAAAACGCTAGATCCATGCAGCTTGTCGAAAAAGGTTTTACCTTCAAGGGCGCCGCTATTCACTAAAATGGTGCAGAACCTTTGCTTTCCACGACACAGTAGACTTCACCCTCCACTCCACTGACAGCGGGTCTTCCCTTCAGTCTACCCAGCAGGGCAAAGACGCGACTGGTCCGTCAAAGGTAGCTCTTGGACTTTGTTCAAAAGGTGAAAGCGTTGGCGTTGAGCGAGAAATTGTGCACTCGATGCACTATGCCAGACGGAGATGGCGTGTTATCACGGCAGAAGCAGCGACCGTTTTGCCGGCAGTGAACTGGGTGTAAGGCGAGCCTTTTATCTTTTGTTGCTATTTTTGCTATCAAGATATCCATTGATGACCTTCTTTCAGTAACATTTTTATTGCCTTCATTCTCCTATCCTTACAGAAAGATATGATTTTTAATGGTTTCATATCTCCAAAGTACTCACCTTGCCTATGAAAGATATTCGAAACCACTCCCACTCATCCCCGTAGCTCACAGTCTAATTCACAATTCTCAGACAATTCCGCGAAAAAGAAAGTTTCGAGGTAAGAGTCTGAATAGGGGAAAACGGGGCAGACTGGAGCACGAATAGACTATAGATGGAGCACAAATCGGGCATGATTCGTCAGTAGTCTTCGTAGAGTGTATGGAGCCACACAGGATGTTTATGGTTGTTTACGCGTTCACCATCGTCTGCCGTAGTCTGCCGTAGCGTTCTGCACCCTGAGCATAAAATCGATAGTGCGTTCTTGAGTGTAAGAAGTTGACAAACTGAAGAAAGACTATGAGAGATTGTGGGAGATTGTGAGAGATGATGGGAGAGTGCGCGGCCTCGTCTCGCTAGTATAGAGTGGCTAGCAGAAGCCACTGCCCCGTGTAATCATTTTTGTTTGGCCTGTTCCTTTGGGCTGCTTTTGGCGTCGGCCGAGTCCTCTGTTGAGAGAAGTCTCTACGAGCAATGGAGAAAAGTAGAAAAATGGAGAGAAAAGGAAACAAAGAGTTGGATACTGGAGGCGATAACGGAGTGGTGAACTCGCAAGACAATCAACAATCATGAAGGATGCGATACGGAGAACGTCGACGGTGAAGATGAAGGTGAAGACCCTGCCAGATACTGCCGCGGCAGTTGGATAATAATACTTATGACTTGCCGGTAAGAACGATGCGTGAGATATCACGACATCCACTTTGACGAAAATAAAATGAGTGAAAGACTCAAAAGAAGATAGCTTCGCCAATACGAGAAACGAACGTTGTTCTCGAACATCTTGGAAAATCGGCCTTCAATGCCCGCCCTCGTGGCCAACACGTTTTTTTTGCAAGTGTTGTTAGAAGTGATGTGCATGTTTTTGCCTGGCGTGCCTGGCTCTAAATTTTGTGCCTGTGCACGCCCTGTAAGAACAGTGCTGCTCATTGCCTCTTTTGGTCGCTGTTCGTGCTGATTATTGTTCCCACTTTGCGACATTTGCTCACTGATGGTCCCCGAGGGTGCATCTCGGCCAGGCCGCCATGTGGCAAGAAAAAAGGGACGCTGAAAATAAAATAAAGACACATGGCAACGGGGGTGAGAAGGCTGTTTTCTTTTTCCGTCGTTTTCATTGCTGATCACAGTCACAACCACAACAGCGGACAAGACGTGCTCATCAACGTGCCCATCAACGTGCCCATCAACGTGCCCATCAACGTGCCCATCAACGTGCCCATCATATCACATCATCCAGGGCAAGCAACCAGACTGTTGGGACACAGTATTTAATCTTCCTTTTATTTTCTTCCTAGGCAATAACAATAGCACTCTCAATAATCAGCGGAAATCAACAGCCGCCTCTAAGATAGTAAAAAAAGTTGTAATATTGAGTCGTATCTCGACATGATGACCGCCTTCGTTCTCACCGTCCAGGACGGCCACTCTTTTGATTCCTTTTGATTTTCCATCTGTCTCCCTGGCTCCCGTTGACTTCGCCCCATCCAACTTCATGCTCTTTAACATTTTGCAACCCTCCTTTTTGTGCCGTTTCTGCATTTTCACAGCTCTGTAATACATCGCATCTCTGCATCTTCACAAGCATTTTCTTCTCTCTCTTCCGTCTCTGCCGTCTCTGCCGTTCTCCACACCATCTTCTCACTGCTCCAACGATGCGTATTCGGTATTGAAAACAAGAGACCAAAAAAATCTCCGGTGCTGTCGCAGTACATGGCAAAAAAAGTAAGATGTTTGTTTGTGAATATGCACGTCTGTGTCAAAGTGTGCGTCTGCTCGCGTTTAGTGGCCGTCTGCCGTTTCATTTTGGAAGAGTCTTATTTCTCTTATTTCTTGATTTTTTTGTTCCATTTCGGCCGTTTTCCTTTCTCGTTTCTGCAGCGCTACGGGGCTCATAACCGAGACACTGAAAACGTCGGAAAAGTGTAAAAACAAGGGAAAACGAGCACTGAAAACAGACAGAAAACAATCAGCGTCGGGGGGGAGAGTGAACAGACAAAGAATTCATGACCGTCTACTCCGTACTCCGTAGACCTAGCGGGAAGCCCCTTTTTGCCACTGGACCGTCCCTAGTTTCCTTGTCTCGGCCTGTTCCTTTTTTGTGTCCTCGCTGAGCTCGCGCCTCGTCTCGCACTCTGCCGTCTCTCGTCTTGCTTGGCCTTGCACATCTTGCACATCCGCACATCTTTGCCGTTTCCAACAGCCGGTAGCCGTAGCCGTAGCCGGTGGCTGCAGAAAGCTAAGTAAGAAGTGTGAAAGTGTGAGCGGTGCCGGCCGCCGTTGGCTGTCTGTGTGGTCTTGCCGGCTGGGCAGTGTATTTTAGGAGGCCATCATTCATGACTATCACTGTCACTGCACCGTCCTTGCGCCCTCACAGACGATATCCCAGTGCACTTGTGAGTTGCCTTCTGAAGTTCACAGCACACTCAATCTCACCTTGTGTCGTATCTCTGCCACCGTTCTCTCCGTTTTCTCGGTCAAGACCGGCCCTACGTGACCTTACGTGATCTTATGTGACTTTATGCGACCTTATTTGTGCTCTTATTCATCTCACAGACAATAACTTTCACAAGCAATTCTCCTTTTTGTTCTCTTCCAGGCGTCCTTCATCCTTCCCAGCTATGGAGGCCCTGTCTCTGCCTCTTCCTTCCATACCACTTTCTCTTTCATCTTTTATCCTTTTTTTTTTCTCTTTTTCTTTTTTTTCCCTTTTCCTTCTAATGCAACACTCGCGCAAGCGAGATCTCTGGAAACTCAGGCAAGACAGAAAAAGAGGGGACTTGCGCTCCTCTTTTCCAGGATATAAGTAAAATGAACCGGCAGGGTTTGCAGGGACAGGAAAAGAATAAAAGAGAGCCAAGGCGGAGACTCTTCAAACTGTTGCATCGCTTATCTACCCATCATTCCTTCTTCTTTTTGGCCCTTCTTCTCATCTCGCCCTCGACTCCGTTTCCACCGAGATTTCGCAGTCTTTCCCCTGCATTTTCTCTGCATTTTCTGCATTGCACTGCAACTTTGACGTTGCATCGTGCCTGAGTGGAACTCTTGCTAGCGCTGTGGGCCGTTGAAGATAAATCCAGCAAGACCGAGACCATCAAGCATGGCAACATGGTCCGATACTCGAAAATTCCCTGCTCCTCGCAAGGTCCTCCAAAAAGTAAACAACCCATGGTCAAGAACCAGCGATGGCCCCCAAGTGCCCCAAATTGATGTCCAGTTGCCTCCGGTCGCCCCCAAAATGTCAATATCAGCAATGCTCCTCAGGGCTCTGTCCAGTCTCCTCACCCTGCAACCACGGAGATTGAACAGCTGCGACGCCGGTGGTCTGGACATGTGGAAAAGTGCATTGTAAAATAAAACCGGTGAAATGCAGCGAGTTTCGCAACGGTGAACTGAAGTCTGAAGGATGATGATGACATCCGTTTCAAAACGGATACTCCCGTTTTCACTTACACGGAATGTCACGTGTATCATCTATTCAAATCTACGTGTTGATCATCGTGGACAACAGTATTGTCAGCGGTTTGTTGCAGTGTGAAGAAAGTTGAGAATTCTTAGATATGAAGTCTATTTTTGAGCACCTTTGATTCTTTTTTTTTTTTTTTTTTTTATGTGTGTTGAATACGATTTATTTAAATATTTCCTGCTAAAATATTCAATAATAAAAATTCAAAATATATATATATATATATATTATTTAGGAAAATATTCACTAATCGCGCTTTGATGTGATCAAGTGAATACAGAATTAAATGTCAAAGTAAACAAACACGTATATCCAAAAGCTCCAAAAGAAATGCTCAACCAGGTATTAGTTCTCCACGCCCTACATTTTGGTGTATCTGTTCTCTTTCTCTCGCCGCTCACACACATCTACGGATGGTAGTATGTGTTGTGCACCTGCCCTGGCCCCTGTGGCCGCTCCTGTACGTTCAACACCTCGGCGCTCAATTCTTGTGCCCGCGCCAAGGGCGAACTGCCGTCGCTGCCGGTGGCCCGTCGTCGACGATCACCCAGCCGCGGTGTCCCCGGCGGAATGCCTCCATAGCCTCCAGGGCTTCCTCCTCCAGCACTCAGGTTGCTCCCCACACTCCCCCGTGGCGGCGGGATCTGGACCTCGCTGACCTGGGCCGTCCACACCCGCCGTCCGCTGCCGTGCTCGCTCGGGGACTTACCCACTGCGTGGACCTGGCCGGGATCGTAGGTGCCGCTGCTGCCCGTGCCGGTCCCTGTCCCGGTTCCTGAACCGCCAGTACCCGTTCCGGTGCCCGTGTTCGATCCCGAGTCAAGCGCCGAGCCAACCGGTGTCAGGTGCATGTACCCACTGCCACTCGAAGCGGCCAGCTCGACCGGTGGGCGCGCATATCCTCCACCACCACCACCGCCAGGGTAGTTGGGATGGCTTGGATCGTAGGGTCCCGGAGGAACGGCGTAGGGGCTTGTTGGCGGGTACGGCGAGTAAGGTGAGCCGTGCTGTGGTGACCAGCCGCCTGGTGGTGTCGGTGCATCGGTGTATCGGCCATGGTGCGCGGGCGGGTGCATCATCATGACGGCGCCACTGGCTGCACCGGCTGCGGTGGCCCCGTAATAAGGATCGTGGGGTGGGTAGCCGGGCGGGCCATTGTACGGCCTGCGGCTGCGGCCGAACCAGCGCTGCCTTCCTTGGCGACCGCCTCCGGGAGTTCCGACAACACCGAGCCGTCTGTCCCGGTACCGGCGTAGACACGTCCAGCAGCCCAGGCTCAACAAGATGACTGCGGCCACGCCACCAATGGCAATGCCCACAATGGCGCCCGTTCCGAGCTTGCTCGGCTTGTTGTACTTGTCGCCTTTGCCCTTGTTTGTGCCTACATCCCGCGTCGGTGTCCGTGCGGCGATCGTTGCCGTCCGTGTCATCAGCACTTTGAGGTCCGGGCTGTTCCATCCGTCTTCGGGAGAGGTCTTTGTCGCGCCGCCGTTGGGACCGCCGCCCACGACGGCAACAATCGGGTCGGGAACCTGGTACTTTGTCTCGTTGGGCGCAAACAGCTGCCACAGCGCCTTGTTGGCCGCGAAGCCCATGGTCAGGTCGGCGTTGTGGGTGCCCCACTGCGAGGGCACGTCGCAGTCTTCGCTGAGAGGGAACGTGCCGCCGATAATCAGCATCTGCGCGCCTGACACGACATTGCATGTCAAGCTGTGATGTGGGTATCCGCCGGTGACGTTGCCGTCGGTCGGGTAGAGCTTGATCCAGGTAAACGTCGGGATGGTCAAGACGTACATGTCGTCGTAGCCGGCCGTGTCGGGCGGCATCGAGGCGCCGCCATAGAGGTAGCTGTGAAAAGAGTGTTAGCAAGGTGAGCGATGAGAAAAGAGCGATGAAGAAAAAAAGAGACGCGGAGAGATGAATATATGCCAAAATAGGGGTGGAGTGGTAAATAGACGGGGAAAGAGCGAGCTGGAGAATTCCGGGAACGGGAAAGAGCCATCACTTAATTTTGTGAAAGTTGGAAGGACCGAGTGAGTGTGAAAAATGGGATGAGAAGGAAATGGAAATAGGATGAATATGAGAGTGAACATCAGATAAAAATAAACATGAGATGAGAATGAGACTGAAAGTGAAAATGAAAATCAAACTAAAAGGGGCTAGGCATCGACGTAAACAAACTAAGCACCACCCCACCACTTACATGTTGTAGCTCGACTGGTCAGGGGCCCAGGTCACGCCGGCACAAAACCGGCGCCGTTCTCCAGGAACGGTTCCAGTTGCATGCTGTGCATACCATTTGGAGCTCAGCACATCATACAGGTAGATCGTGTCTAGGCCCTGTCCCGTGATCGTGCCGTTGCCGTAAAGATCGGTGATGCCGCCAAAGTACACGAGCATGCCTCCGTCGCCCGCGGGGATAAACACCATGGCGCCCTCGGCACGCCGGACATTGTCGGGTCCGGTGTTGTTTGTCCAGCTGTTGGAGTCCATGTCGTACTTGACGAGACCCGTCGTGGCGACAGGCGGACTGTCGGCGCCCCATCCACTCACGGAATTGTTGGACAGCCAGCCGCCATAGTAATATCCTTCGCCGCGCTCGGGGACGGCCGTTCCTGCGCCGTAGGAAACGGGGGCGATGCTGGCTTGTTGCGGTGCTCCGAGTGAAATCCAGAAATTGTTGATAATGTCGTAGGCATAGAGCAAGAACCGGGAGGGCGGCGGCTGCTGGTAATACTCGCCGCCAAAGAGATACAGATACTTGTTGACGTCGTCGCCCCAGAGATAGCCGCCGCTGACATCGGGGATGCTGCTGTTTTTTGACAGATTGGCGTACAGCTGGGGCATGCCGACGTCGGCGACGTCGTGCTCGAGGTCCTGATACAGAAGCCAGGTATTGGAGTAGTTGCCCGGATATGTCGACATGGGGTTCCAGTTGACGAGGCCGCCGTCAATGTAGAGTTTCTTGTCGACGACGGCCGACTGGTGTCCAAAGCGGCGACAAAAGTTGTTTACTAGAGGAAAGAAGTGTTGTTAGTTTCTTTGAGACGTATTTATTCTGTTATTTTTAATATCGTCACTTCGTTCGAGGTACATACCCGGATCTTGTTGGGCGACAACGGTCGATGTGAAGAGGAAAAGGCCAATGATGGTGTTGACGAGGCCATTATGTCGTGATATTGACGCGATGGGCCGCGACGACGACCGGGTATATGTGAATGAATTCATGGTGAAGGTCGTTCCTTGTTCGTGACAGAAAGTAAAAAGACGTCGAGAGTTTGAAGAACGCCCTCCCCGGCTGCATATGCAGCAAAGGACGACCGCCTGCTCGTTCTTGTTTGGGGCGAAATGTCGACTCGTCAGCGAAAAAAGAGAAGACCGGCTAAGACATGCTCGAGGATGGCGAAGGCAAAGACAGTTGGCGGCAAAAGACAACGTTTGTTTGAACGAGCGACGATCGTTTCGTTTGGTGACGATGACGAGGAGAATCAGAGATGTGATAGAAAGGGGCGATGAAATGAGCAGGCAGACAGACAGGCAGACCACTCCGCAGGATATTGGTCAGTGGACACGAGCCTGTGCTATGGCTTTGACACAGTGGCTAAAAAAGAACGAGATGTTGTGTGAGGATGATAGAGAAAGTGTGGTGGAGAGAAAGAAAGGATAGGCAGACAAGAGGGGGAGACAAATGAGAGAAATGGGGAAAGAAATGAGGAGGCCTGGAGGTAATATCCCGCACAGATGAGTATATTTTGTGGTATGTGTATATATGAGAATGGCCAGGATGTCCAAGGTCAAATTGAAGGGTATCGTATATCGTTGGCGGCCTCGAGAAACTAGAGAGGTAGGGCTGAAGGCTGAAAGACTGATGACTGGGAGGCTGGAAAGGAGGAGAGACGGGGATGAGAGATGGGGAAGAAAGACCGGGATTACAGAGAGTGATGGAGAAAGTGGAAGACAGAATACAGGGACAGGACAGGAACCAGACACGCAAGGCGTGAGACGAGAGGTGAGAAGAGACGGAGAGATGTAAGAAGATACAAGTCACAGGATAGAGGCGAGAGAAGAGACAGGACAGGTGAAGAGGCGGTATGATGCAAGGTCACGGCAAGATGGAGAGAGAAGAGAAAGAGAAAACAAAAAGAGGAGAGATGCCCAATACCGAGAACGTGAGCTCGTGCGGCTGAAGATGAGTAAAGCGAAACAAGAGACGAGAGACGAGAAAAGAGCTAGAGAATGGACCTCGAGGGGATGCCTGATGGTCGGGTCGGGTGCGTGTCTAGATTTTTTGTGGCTTAAGACGTGCTGTACAGAGACTGCAAAGAAAATGCATAAGATACAACAAAATGGGAAGAAGAGGGGAGACAAGACGAAAAGTCTCGATGAAAAGAGGAAAGGCCCAAGGCGAAGCCAGCTCGGTTACCTGCAGCATCCAATGGACGAGGCAGAGACGAGAAGGAAGTGGCTGGGTGGGGGGAAAGACGCGAAAAGAGGAGAGGGCAGAGAAAAGAAAAGAAAAGAGTACGACAAAGGACAAGAAGATAGAGAGCAAGGTCACACTCGACAGCCACTGCCCTCCTGTTCGTGTGGGATGCCGGTAACCGTCTACCAGGAAAGAAATAAAAGAGATCCAGGCCACATGGATGGCGAGGAGCGAGAAGATGAAGGGGAAGATGGAAGAATAGAGTACTGTGTGTGTACTCCGTACAAGGAGCGGTGGGACAGATGTGCCTTGCACATAATTCTTGTTGTTATTTCGCATCTCATAGGTTTTATTTCCTTCCCTTCTTATTTTCTGGTTTGTCTCGCCCCTGCTGACGACTGATCGAGCTGACGGTGGCTTGCTGCTTTGCTGCTTTGCCGTCTGGATATTGGGGCCAGGTGGCTTGGCGGAAAGAAAACATCTGCAGGCGAAAGACACAGTCTCACCACTTTGGGGTCTTTGGAGAGTCTTGGGGGTGATCTTGACCAGATTTCTGACCATACTGCGGTAATCTTGACCCTTCTTCCTAGTCCTTCGGGACAGGGTCTCGGCTATGATCTCCTTTTTCACGTCATTTTCTCATCTTCTCTTGTTGCTTCCCCGTGGCTGGAGACCAGATGAAAAGAGGCAGTGTTCAGGAACGATGCATACAAATGCACGCTTGTGCGTTCAACACTCGAGAACATGACAAGATCAAAAGACGCGATGTCTTCGTTCTCTTCTCCAACCAATAGTCTGGAGCCAAGCGCCGATACAATGCAGAAACCCATTACCGTGGACCAGCCACAGAAGTGGTGTTGTGGGCAAAAAAGGACTGAAAAGGCAGGGTAAGGCATTTGGCCAAGCAAATAGACAGCAAAAAGAGACGACAAGAGACGATAAAAGCTCGAAACGAAGCACGAAAAGAACGAAAAGCACGAAAAAGAGCAGTCGACGGCCACTCAGCCCCAGTCCAAGGATGCGGGATATTGCCTAATTGGGAACTGCCAGCAGGCGGGACAAAACGTGAAAAAGAGGCAGAAAAAAGAGGAGGAAAGAAGAAAAGCAAGCAAAAAGTGCACAAGAGAAATAAAAGGACAAACTCATCATACGTTCTGAGTTCTTATCACAGAAAAGAAACGCTCAGTCGAAAACGTGACACCCAACACAGCTCCATTTTAGACCCCAACCAACAAAAAAGCAAACAGAAAAAGGAAAACATACCAGGATGGCCGACCTAAACGGTCAATATTGGCTGCAGGCCTGTGCAAGGCCTGTGTGACGAGAGAGGGGAAAAGACAGGGAAGAGAGAAGAAAAGACAAAAAAATCAGAAAAACAAAACAGAAAATGGGAGAGCAGTGACCCAGCCACTGCAGTGTCTACAAAGTGCAGGAGGTTGACCGCAGTTCTCGTTCGTTCGTTCCTCACTCGCCTCTAGCACTCTCACGCACCTTCCTTCGACGTTATTGTCATGTCCTCGCCGCATCCGCGCCTTCCCCCACTGAATAGAGTGCCCCAGTGCCGAGAATGTGACCCATAGGGCTAGTAGCGTCCGCTTCTGGTTCCCGGGATGTGCAAAAAGACAACAGGGAAGCGAGAGGGAAGGAGCTGAGGAGCAAAGAAACAAGCAAATGGGGGAGCAGTAAACAAAAGTGGGGCAGCCTCAACAACACACATCACTCGTCAGATTAACTCAGGATAATCAGGTTATGCTGGCTGTCCTGTGCCCTACAATTGAGAGAGTGACAGCACTTGCATAGCAAGTCATGCAGACAGTGCAGCGCAGCACAGTGCAGAATAAACGACAAAAGAAAGTGACAGGGGGTTCGGTCGAGAAGCGGAGGTAGAATTTCCAGGCCGGTGTCGCTTATGTTTGCTCTCCTTTTTTGATCTACTCTTTACTGGCCTCTCTCTTGTCTGTCCTCATCTCGTATTTTTTTTCATTATGCGCGTGCCAAGGCGTGCGACCTGGCGAGCGGGAAACAGGGAAGCCGACCCAGAGTTGGGGAGTGAGGCAAAGAAGAGAGAGAGAGAGAGAACGACCAAACAAAGTCAAGAGTCCAGAACAATGCACATCATTCCGCAGTCTTTACGAAGTGCTCTGTAGGGAGTACGGGTGCTCATCTATTGTTGCACAGCTGCAAACTGTAGTCAGAGTCAGGAGAGAGGACGGCGAAAAAGAGACAGTCTCGAGTCGTCTTCAAATGTCAGACAAAACATTAACAAGAACAGAGTCCGTACCTGGTACAGACACGGACACAAACACGGCATGCGTATTCGCTGTTGTATGCAGACGATCGACCCCTTTTGTGCCCTTATTTCTGTGTCCTTTCTGTACCTTTTCTCGTATTGTTACCAACCGAATGGAAGCTTTTGCGACACAAAACGACACAAAGCGACACAAAAGAGACAAAACAGAAAGTGACCCGAGCCATCCTTCCGAAACTTTCACGGAAAAGAGAAAAGGTAGAAGGAAAATCGAATAATGGAAGGAAACGAAGAATAATGGACAATGGCAGTTGGCGGAATGGCGGCGGCGGCGGCGGCGGCGGCAGCTGCATGGCTCTTCCGTCAGCAGTCATCCTTTCAACGTCAGATTGTAAGGCGTTTCCTCGGACAGTGTGGCGAACGTCAGAACGGCAGAAACGTCAGAGGTCAGATATTGCAAACAACAAACGACGTCCGACAGGCGGGCGGCAAATCTTTGCTCGATCGAGATACGCGTAAGATGCAAAATGCGGGTGAGAGGGGGGGGGGAGGGAGAGAGGCGACAACACAAAAGCGACAACGGCAGATAAAGATGGGCTGGTGGCCACCTTTCCATCGATTATTACCATCTACGATTCTTATATGTTATCTTCATAACAATAATACATGCGATATACGCAATTACTGAACGAGTACAGACGTGTCTTCTTGTACCGTGACATCATATTTAAGGTCAACACGTCTGTGGCATCACATGTCAAAATAAAGGCAGCAGATGATGTATATAATTCTTTGAATTTTTGAATTGAAGTCCTAAGAACGCCTGACACGCACGCCACGTGCATGCACCCTGCCGGGTGAAATTCTATATGTAGGAAAGGAGGATGAGATGGTGGAGAAGAGAGAATAGGGAGAGAGGGAGGAAGGGATGGGGCGGATGAAAAAGACCGCACTGTCTAGTAATATACAGAAGATGAAAGCGAAAAAACAAAGGTTGCAATGATGGCCGCAAAAAAACAAAAGAGAAAGCAAAAAAAAAAGATGCCGTGGGAGTAGAGAGATATGTGCAACCAGACCAGAAATGACCACCCAGTCCGCCCCGTCTTTTTTGCTCGCTGAAAAATATGCGTTTTTGTACCCTTCCCCATATTCCAATCCTTTTTCTCTTCTCCCAATCCCTGGACCTGTATGTAATATGATATTACCATTTGAGATTTCGTTTCAAAACATAAAAATGCTGTCGGTGGGCGACAGCAGACCAACAACGAGGGCCGTGTCGACAACAGCCCTCAATCGTGGTCGGCACTGAGAGCGAACACAACATCATGACCGGACGTCACTTAAATCGGCGTCGCTTAGTGGCCCTGGTGCGGCTCGGGGATCGGGAAGAACGTGCGGCGAGTAACCTAGTTTGTTAGCAGTGTTCCTTCCCATAACAAAAAGAAATACGAGGGCGTTACTTACAGTCCACGCTGCTGCGACGGACGCAACGATACCGCCCGAGATCAGCATCGGCCGCAGACCGCGCGTGCTCTTGAACAGCATGCCGCTCAGACCGCCGGCCAGCACCGAGTTGATCGCGTCGTGACGGCCGCGCAGGTAGCCAATGTACGAGTTGATGCAGTTGTAGCAGATGGCGACGACGCCCGCCGAGTTGCCGAGGAAGGGACCGCGCCGTGTGACGGCGTTGAGCACCGAGTTGAGCCGCAGCTTGGGCGGCTGGCCGGCCGACCGCCGCAGACCCTCCTGCAGACCCCAGGCGCCACCGAGCGACAGGGCGGTCAGGTAGGTAATACCGGTACCGTAACACAGATCGTCGGTAAAACCGCGCGAGGGCAGGACGGACTGGGAGCCGGGCAGGTCCGAGAGGGCCGAGTCCTCCATGGAGATGTACTCGAGCGTCTCCTTGTTGAGGCCGGCGAGCGGGTGCAGTTGCGTCGGGTCGGCAAACGCGGAGCTCTGCAGGAACGAGTCGGCGCCGCCGCCGCCGAGGGTCGCAAGGGCGGCATTGCCCCCTGATGGTGATGACGAGTCGTAGACGGTAGTATGTGCGGGGGTGGAAGAAGAGGAAGAAGTAGAGGCGGAGGCGGATGGGGAAGCGGAGGGGGCCGAGTCGGCGTGGTTGTCAGAAGTTGACGCGGGCTTGCGTCCCGTCAGGGCGCCCCAAATCGACATGGCGAATATGTGTGGGTGGGGAGGAGGAGGTTTCGGGAGGAGGTAGAGAGAGAGAGAAATCTCGCGATGTTGCGGGGGAGGGGTTCGGCGTCGATGCAGTCGTGTGGGCAGGTGCGAGCCAATTGCTGACCAGGCGACAGAAAGAAGGAGCGGAAGGTAGAGAGATTCGTCGACAATCGTGGAAAGAGCGGGCGTCGCAAAAGGCAAGGGCGGTCGTCGGTCGTTCTCGCGAAAACGGGTTGTGCAAATTTGTTTGCTTCAAATGGTCCAAAGAACACTGGTCAGATGCGGGCGAAAAAAAAAGTATTAAAAAAAAGTTTAAAGCGAAAAATGATAGCCCCGGCCCAGAAAATTCGTTGTCCCCTCGGCTGGACCGTGCGTTTTTTCCCTTCTACGCGCTTCTTTCGGGAAAAGTGGAGACATTGACGGAAAGGTAGCCTTGTCTTTGACAGGCACGTGACTCTGCTCACGATTTGCCTGCTTTCACTACAGTTTCAAGGACGCCGGTTATAAATGTATTTTATGAAATTGAAATGCTATTAGAGAGCAAAAGGTATGAGATTGATTTAAAAAGGGCTCTATATCAATGTTCTGGGCCGTGGCTGGGTGTATTTGTGAGCGGCATCGTCATATGGTTTACATGCATTGAAGATATGCAGATAACAGAGTAGCCGAAAAAGTCAAACCTCACCCAACAGTGGGCCGCCCGACGACATCAACAACGGGCAACCTGTGGGGAATAATGACCAATTTTTCAAAATCGACATTTTGTATTAAGAGGGTACTCATAAGCTGTCATCGAGACCATACAGGAGCATGAAAGTCAGTGCCTGAGACTGAACTTGGCATCCTACCTTCCCAGCGGGGACCTCGCTGCCCCTCGCTCTTTCCCTCTCACGAAGCTTTGATACTTGGGCGCCTGCCTTCACCTACCTCACATATTTACCCCTGAGTTTCTCATTCAAAATGGAGCTGCCGCATCTCCCTGATATTGAAGAGCCCTCTGCAAATGCAAACACGCTCTTTGCATGGCTTGAACAGCAGCCCGAAACCCAGTTACAAGAGTAAGTCATACAAGATGCTTCATAAAATCAAATACGCCGTCAGGTATATTTGTTTACTGACACGGGATGCACGACCAGACTTGCAGAAGCCCTCTTTGTCCGACTTTTGGCAAATGCGGCTAAATCTCGCACTTCGTCAGTCAATGCCTGTGCCAAGCTGTGCGGCTTTGTCCAGCACTGCGCAACCCGTGCCCCAGCTCCCGTGACAGAATGGGCGTTCCGTTCTTCGACGGCCCTGCGGCTGTTCCACTTCTACATTGAGTGGAACGAGAAGGACCAGCACCGGTCACTGAAGCTGCTGCTTGACCTTGTGGCTCTGTTGATCGTCCAGAACCCCGATGTGGCCACACGGACAGCACTGAGAGACGAGATTCTCCAGACACTCGTGGCCATTGTGAGCCGCAAGTCGACGCGGCCGCTGGTCAAGTCATCGATTGGCTCGCTGCACTATTTGCTAGGAAAGGGCGTTTATGAATACGAGGAAGTGGCTCGGGCATACAGCCGCGAGGTGGGCGGTGACGACGACTCAGATATGCCTGCCGAACCCAGTCTCGATGTCTGGCAGCTGCTTGTGGCAGACATGTTCTCGTGGATGACGCTGCACTACGTCTGCCCTGTAGCTGGCAAGTTTCTTGTGGCTGTATTTACCTACCTACAGACGACAACGACAACAAAAGACGGTGCAGAAGTTCCTCTGTTTCCCGAGTTTACTGTCGAGCTGTGGCTGCAATGGCTGCGCGATGGCTTGGCCGTGCACCCAACAATCCTCGAGGATGTCAAGCTCTACTTTTTCATCCCATTCTTCAAGACGGACCGTGAACGGTCGCTGCAGCTCCTTGAGATTTTGAACAAGAACGAGGTGTCGAGCACGTCCGAGAAAGAAACCAACGATACTGTCGGTGCGGTCCTCCAATTGGCAGCACTCGAGGTTGGCAAGAAGGCTGGCCTTGTTGACGACCCGGGCTTGAATCTGACGGGCAAGACAGCCAAGGGCGGTGTTATTGTCTTCAACGAGTCGGTTCTAGACGGTGTCCTGGCACGGGCACCGGTCGACGTGCGCTCTCTAGCACTGTCCCTGCTCGTCTCGTCCCAATCCACCACCAAGCCCTACTCCTCCACCGCCTTTGAGCTTCTTCAGCGCTACCTCCCGACATACCACGCTGAGTCTGACGCCAAGTTTAGGTACGAGCTGCTGGCACATACGCGCGAAATGGCCATCCGCTTAAAGAGCGCCATTGCCATGATGCAGCGCTGGGGCCGTGGCGGCGAGGGCGATCCTAACGGACAGGGACAGAGCAAGTCGGCCCTCAAGAAGAAGGAGAGCATCAAGATTGACGACGCCACAATCCAAAAGACCCTGGCAGAGCACGAGGCCTTCCTCACATGGTACCTGACGTTCCTCCGTGCCGAACTGGCGCCCACTGCTTCGTACCAGCGCCACTTTACGTCACTCAAGGCAACAATCTGGCTACTGCGTCAACGACGTGATGTGTCTGGCGGTGTGTCTGATGCACTGGACATGGGCCTTGTGCGGAGACTGTTTGAGGATGGCGCTTGGGTGCGGTGTGTACTGGACCTTATCGTGGATCCCTTTGATGATGTGCGCGAGGTGGCTATGTCTTTGCTTGTTTTGGCGCCACGGGATCTGGTCTCTGCAAAAGAGAACTCACTACGGGATATACTCGCCGAATTTAGTGTGAGAGCCGACCAGCGTGCCTCGCAGACAGCTCGCCAGGACCATGCCGACGGTGCTGCACGCTGTCAAGGTTTGCTGTGCAGCTGGGCTGCCGATGACCTGGAGACACAAAAGGCAGTCCTGTCTCGTGTGCTCGATGTTCTGGAGGCCAAGATCGAGCGCGCCGAGTCAGATCTTGCCACGGCAGCTGTCAAGGGCCCCGTGCACGGCGAGTTTGCATCGATCAAGTACATTTGGGCTGTCCTGGCCAAGGCCAAGTACTCGGATGCAGAGCTAGCTTCTCTTGTCGAGGTCCAAGCGCGTATCGTGAAGAGCTGCGAGCGCGTCTGGCAGGTTGTCAAGCATATTTTATGTGATGACTCGCCCGAAGGCCATATTCTCGACGACAACGAAGACCAGGGCGTCAGCAACCTCGACTCCAAGGACCTGCTGAGTTTCAGCTTCCGGTCTATCAACGAGTCGAGCAACACAATGCGGGCGATTGTATCACATCTACGCTTCAGCCGTGTCAAGGGCACATTGACGCCAGACCGCGCCGTGTTTGAACGCATCGGCAACCTCGCTTTTGAGCAGCTATCGACACTTCGCCACCGTGGGGCCCTCACAACAGTCGCTCAGACGTTTACTCTATGCTGCCAAATGGCCCAGGATCCTATCGTGACAGCGCCAGGCACGCCAGGAGACGAAACTCTGGTGATGACATGGTACAAGGGCACTCTCAACTGTATTCACTCGCAGGTCTCGACGACCCGTCGGTCTGCCGGTATCCCTGCCCTCTTCTCAGGCATTCTCGCCTCCTCCAATTCTTCCCAGACAGCCTTCTTTGACGATGCCATTCGCACTGCATGCGCAATCGCCCAGCAGCCAGCCACCGATGAGCGCGCCGCCGACGGTTCTCGGCTGCCGCAGGTGCACGCCTTCAACTGCCTGCGTGACGTGTTCCGCAGCTCGCTGCTCAGCAAGCGCGCCGAGCGACTGTTGCCCGAGTGTCTGCAGCTAGCCGCCAACAGTCTGCGGTCGGATGTATGGGCGATCCGCAACTGCGGTCTATTGTTGTTGCGCAGTCTCATCGATAGTCTGTTTGGCACGGGCGAGTCCAAAGCATCGCTCGAGTCGGGCTGGGATGGACAGACCATTCGTATTTCATACAACAAGTACCCGACGCTGCCGGGCGTTCTGCTGAGCCTGCTTCGGACAGACTCGACTCTTTCGGGCGATGCTGATGCCGCCAAGAGCGACCACCTCCAAATCGAGTCGCAACAGGCAGCCGCCGAGTCCGTGTTCCCGGCGCTCGACATCCTTCGGCGTGCCGGCCCGCCCGAAACGCACCGTGCCGAGCTCTACGAAGCAGTTGTGCACTATCTGGGCAGTCATCTGTGGCATGTCCGCGAGATGGCTGCACGGACGGTGTGCTCGTTCTTGGTCAACAACGACAGCTGGGCCGCCGGTGTGCAGCGCCTGCTTCTCGACCAGTCGGCCATGACGACATCCAACCGGTGGCACGGGTCGCTGCTGGCAGTTCGTTTTGTTCTAGGCCGTGTTGCTAGTATTTCCGGAGAAGCTATTGCGGACTACCTGGCGCCATTGCTGTCGTTCCTCAACACACTAGCTAAAGCGAATGCTGGTTTCGAGTCCTGCCCCGAAGTGCGGGCCGCCTACCTGGAGGCCTGCAATACGATTGCTAGTCTTGCCCTTGAATTTAACATCAGTATTAGCGAAGAGCTCTCCAACGTCGTCCGTGCGGAGGGGGATATCACTACTCAGTCGGCTCTCCTCCGGGCTCAGTCGGTGCTCCAGCTCGACCACTCGAGTGTGGCGTCTGGCGAACGGAGCGCGGATATGGCTCTCTCTACAGCAGCTAGTGACCCTGATACGGCGATGCGTCTGTTGGAGTCTATGCAAAACTCGTGGTTTGGCGCTGCCCGGAGATCTCCCGATGTTGCATCGTGGCTGGCCTCCGTCTACATGGAGGTTTGCGTTGATGGCAAGGTAGGACCCGAAGTGTGTGCCGTTGCACTGTTCAAGCTCGCCGAGGTCATGGATTACCTGTTGTCTGGTGACGGCAGTGGCAACGACAACCTTCTTCCTAGTGTCGAGGCTCTTGCAGGTGTGTGGGAGGCGGCCAGCAAGAAGCAGATCAGCCCGACGTTGTCATGGGCCATTCTGAGGGTCAGCGGGCCCATTCTTGCCACGTCTGTTCGAGCAGGTGCCGACACCCAGGGCGTTTTGTGCGTCTCGTCCTGGGCCAAGATGATCAAATCTGCCATTGAACCGGCACAGACATTCGATACGCGCATGGCGGCGGCCGAGGCGCTGCGGTCGTTTGCCCTGGCTACGGCCGTTCCTCATCCGACAGTGACCAACGATGAGGACCTCCTTTCATTTGTCTTCTGCGTCTACGATGCGTTGAACGACGACGACGACGAGGTCCGCGACGTGGCGGCCGAGGCAGCGGGTGCCGTCCTGGGTACACTACTCATTCCTGGCGAGGCCGCACGGCGTCTGCCGCTGTGGATGGCCAGCCGGTTTGGCCAGTCGACGGTAGCCGTTTCTTTTGTCCACCAGGCCGCTGCGCGCATGGTCGGCCAGACCGACACGGAGGACACCTCGTCATGGCGTCCGCCCCAGTCGACATTTACAGACGCCCTCAAATTTGACGACGCGCTGTTCCTCGTCGAGGAGCACAACCTGTACATTGACGAAGTGCGCGAGGCGGAGCGGTGGGCCGAGGTTGTTGCGGTCAGCAGCAGCACTGACGGTCTCGCCAGCCTTGCTGAGTGGCTGGCGAGCGGCATGCAGACCCTCGTGCAGTACGTGCAGACCGAAGACGACGGTCCGCTCGGATGGACGGCCGCGCCGAGTGTGTTTGCCGTGTGTGCTCGGTTCATCATTGGAGCGCGGGCGGTCCTGGCCAACGGGCAGAACGAATCATTGGCAGCATCTCTGGAGGCATTCCAGAAAGCTGCCGACAAGTCCCGTGTCAATGGTCTCCTCCAGGCTATGGCGCTGAAAGTTTGAAGGGGGGGTGTTTAAGATGAGCATTTTTGTTTTGAATTTATTTCTTGGAGTTTTGGTTTGGAAAAGGTATAGAGAAAATATCATGTCATTTTGTCTTATGTCATTTCTTGGATATGTTTTGAACTCAAATATCGCTATCATGTATCCGTGTATGCATTCTGTTATCTTACAGGCTTTCGGTCATCAGTTCACCCTCATCGTTCTCAATCTTCAGCATCCTCGACTCTCGCATTCAGCTTCGACTTGCCCGTCGCCTGTGCCACTTCGGCCGCCAACAACTCGTTTTGAGCCTCGAGCTGGCGCACTCTCTCGGTCAGCATCTCGACTTGCTTCTGGAAAACATCCCGTTCCGCGCGCGCATGTGTCAGCTGGAGCGCCGTATCGGCCTTCTCGTCGCGCTCCTGCTGCTTTTTGAGGCGCGCCGCCTCCTTCTCGGCCTGCTGCTGGCGCTTCCGCTCGAGCTTTTCCATTTCCTTCTTGTACTGGGCCTCCTGGCGGGCGACGGCCTTGTCGTGTTTCTCGCGGAGTTTCTGGAGCTCAGTGGCCGTGGGATCTGCTGTGAGTGACGACGCGGAAGAGTGGGCGGCGCTTTTCGTGCTCTGTGCGCTGCTGTCGACCTTGTCCTTGTCTTCTTTGGTAGCTTCAGCCCCCGTCTTCCCCTTTGCCTTTAGGATATCCGCCTCGGCCTTCTTCTGTTTGTCTTGCAGCTTCTGCAGCTCCCTTTCGTGCTTCTTGCGAGCAGCGTCGGCGGCCTTTGCGGCCTTAGCAGCTTTGGCAGCGGCATGCTGTTCGGCCTTTTTCTGTTTTGACGAAGTGGTGGCACTGCCTGCTTCAGTGTCGTTGTCGATATCGCTGGCGGCTACGCTCGATCCGCCCGTCGACAAGCCAGTGGAGGACCTGTCGTTGAGTTTGCGCAGAGCGAGAGCACGATCATGAGCCAGCATCCCCAAAGCAGTCGTCGGCGGTGGTGGAGGAATCGAAGCGACGGAAGCATTGTCTGCCACGACTGCTGATTTATCCTTGCCAGCCGCTTCCGAGTCTTGGGTCGAACGTCGGCTTCGGCCACGCGTCTTTTCTGCACCAGCACCAACATCGTCGTCGTCGATATCACTATATGTATCGCCGCCGGTGTCGTCATCGAACGAATCAATGTCGTTGCTGTCGTCGTCGTCAATATCCACGTGCCCCTCAAACGACGAGTGTATCATATGGACTGCATCGCCAAAAGGATTGGGAAGTTTCGAGGCGACGGCTGTTCCCGCTCCACCCAACGCACCCGACAGCATGTTGAACAGTTTGGCCGACGAGGCGGCACCGCCGCTGCTCTCCATGGAGACAATCGTCACTGGCGGGGAGGAGTCGGAGCGGGTGTCGGCGCTGTTGATCTCGTTTGCTTGGTCGTGCTCCGTTTCTTCCTCCTCCGGAATGGCTGCCGCCAGCGGGGTCTTGGCACCAGCAACAGCGTCCACAGCCGGAAGTACCTGCTCTGGCTCACCACTCTTCAGAATGTCTTTGACCTGCTGCGCCACGAGCCAGTCCAAAAACTTGTTGGCATCGCTGATGATGCTCGACGGCGTGCTCTTGTCAACGAGAAAACGGGGAACGCTGCCGCCGGGGTTGTTGCGGGTGATCATGAGCCACTCAATGGCAATTTCGTGGCCGTCGCCCGCATCGTGGTCGGAGACGTCAATGTCGTCGCCGTGGACAAGGTCAATCGACGAACGTGTCTTGCGCGTGTTGCCCGCTAGTCCACGGCCCGACTTGTTGCCTCCCGTGGACGGCACCCGCACTTCTCTGATGAGCTCGACCGACTCGTACTGGGCGCGCACATAGCCCGACCGCTGCGGCGTCTCTGGGTGCAGGCACGGTTTCGACACGAGCATAAACTGGCGGAGGTTATTGTCTGAAGAGGACGAGTTTGCCGGCGGCAAGGCCGGCGACTGGGTCGTCAGCAGCATCGTGACAAAGTCGCGGGCCGTCGTGGGTCCCGGAAACTCGGCCTCCAACAAGTACACGTCCAGCTGGCGTGATGTCGGCGGCGGCCCGTCCGTGTTTGTGCGTGTTTTGTCTTCAGCCTCCAAATCTTCATGACCTCGGCCATCAACGACTACATGCTCGACCCGTTTTTTTGTAATCATTGTCCGCACGCTACCGCCCTTCTTTTCGGTTGACTCGTCGGCATGGTCGGGCAAGGCAAACTCTTTGAGCAAGGCCTTGCGGAACATGTCGAAACCAATCTCGACTTCGGGTCCGTCAAGATGGCTTTTACCTGTCTTTGGGTGCTTGCCCTTTTCCACCCTATGAACACTCCGCCGCGCAAACCAGCTGCTGCCGGCGTACCCGTCGCGGCCGCCATTCATCTTGTACACGACAATGTCGCGCGGGTTGGTCGAGGCGTTGCCCGTCTTGACCTCCTTCCATGTTTGCCGCAGATCCTGGCGGAGCTTTTCTGCCTTGGCAGAGATCTCAGAGGCAGAGGCGGACGCACCGTCGACCGGTGGAGGAGCTGGTGCGTGCAGGCCGTACGAGACGGCACCATCCGTGTGTGAGCGTGGTCGGCCGGTGGAGGAGGAAGCTGTCGAAGGTCCTGTGGCCGGGATGGAATCGGCCAGGATCTGCGCGGAAGTAAAGGTGTCGGCGAGAAAGTGGTCGAGGGCATCGTGGTCGATGGTGTCCCAGGAGATGGGCCCGAGGGCCGCCAGGGGATTGTCGATGTTCATAATGCCTAGATGCGTAGCAGGCAGATGATTGTGGTGAGAGGTGATGAAAAGAAAACAAAATCGACGATACAAAACCACTCGATCACAAACGGACACACCGGAACAGGAGCACAAAACAATATCGGGTACAAAATTCTTGAAAGCTAGTACAACAGTGAGCAGTGCGCTCTGATTCTAGAACGCAAAGAAGAAGGAAAAGAAAGGTGACCGGTGGGCGCTGAATCAGGTACAATGCACGCCGGGCCAAATTGGAGGCAATTGTGTAGTCGGTGTAGTCGGTTTATTTTGGTGTATTTCGAGGTGTTAGTGTCACTAAAAGTGATTAGACGTGGTTTAGACAAGATCTAGAAGGAAAGAAAGGAGAGGAAAGGAAAGAACGAAGGACGAAGTAAATGTGAATGTCGTAGACTTCTGTTGTCACTGTATATATGATTTGCCTCATATCCCCTGTCTTATTTCGAGTGTCGACATCGTCATATTCGCTCCTCTGCCAATGCAACAGCGTCAGCGGTCACCAGCGTGATTATGAAATGACATCTCTCCGGCAAGCATGGAAGGAGAAGCATGGAACGAGCCATTGAGAAGAGTCGAAAGGTTAAAGAGGTTGAGATCGACTGGTGGACAAGCTGCAGCCAATGACGTCACTCCATCTGCTGCACTATGCCGCACTATGGGCCTGTAGTGTCCTCCCCGAACCACTAAGATCGCCCAACTTCAGCGCTATCACGGTCTGGACCTTTTCTTCGGAGCTCACCAATTCACTAACACTCACTCTTTGGGCCATTCTCGTCTCTGTGTTGCTTTGAGATGCCTCACGTAAACAATGCACCTGCCGTATATGCATATTCCCACGTTATACGACCCTTACATCTTGTTTGCATGTCTGTAAACTAACTCTTAATTTCAAATCGCTCGCTAATATATACGATGGCCGTGTTCTCCATCCTATGCCTAGAATACAGTGATGTACGGAGTATACAGTTAAACAGCAAGAACAACCCAGTATAATACAGCACCCCTTCCCCCTAAATCATCGACCGCCGCCACTCCTGGTCGTCCAGTGCGCGCTGGTCCGCCCGGCAGCTCCCGCAGTAGTCTTCGTGCCAGTGCGCCAGCAGCGCCATCCTCTTCTCTTTTTCTTTCTCCTCGCTGCGCTCGTTTTTATCCCCTTTTCTGACCTCGCTCTGCTCCTCACTTCGTTCGGAGCCGCCTCGCTTCGTGAGCAACACCTTAACCTGGTCGCACCGATGCGTCTCGTCCGCCAGCCAATTCTCCCACTCCGACTGCACCATTTCCCGCTCGACGCTGTTGACCACGCGCATCGCCACCACCAGGTCGTGGCGGTACGCCCCGAGCTTCTGGCGGGTTCTCCTCAAGCGTTGGGCGGTCGTCCGGCTCGTCGGCGATGACAAAAGTGCGCCGGCGTCTTCGTAGGGGGCATCGAGATCGGTGGCGTTGGCAATCGACAAGAACGTGTTGTAGCAGATGCTGTCAGCCGGAGTGTCGGTGGACACACCCGACCGAGAGTGCGCAACCTCTTCTAGATCGGCCAGATAAATGGACTTGCTCATCATGACGTTCGGGCCGACGCCGAGCTTGCGCATGTACGTCGTGGCGTGCCGCTCGGTCCACCAGGCGGCGGTCTCTCTCGAGGAAAACACGAGGTTGGCCGCGATGCTCAGCCCCAGCACTGCCAGAAGAAGACGGTGCGCCGAGGCGACGCGGAACAGCGAGCGGCACGCGGCAAAGGCCCACATCACCAGACTCGTCACCACCGACTCCATGAAACTGCGAAAGGTTTCCAACAACATGTCCGTCAGGGTGCGCGGCTTCATCTGCGTGCCGTTCTTTTGCTTGTTCTTGTTGCCCGCGCCCTCGTTGGGCACAAACTTGACCACTTTTGTTTGGTGGCCAATGTTGCCGTAGACCTGCATGGCCCGCTTCGTGCGGCTGTGCGCGCCCAGCTTGCGCACCTCGTCCGTCGCCACTTCGGCCAGCTCTTCGGCGTCGCGGGAGGCGTCGTCGAGCGCTTGTCTTTCCACGAGACTTTTCGAAAAGGCCGGCGGGTTCGACCAGTCCACCTTGACGTAGACGGCCAGCTTGCACTTGGACTTGGCGACGTGCGTAATCACAATCTTCGTGACCTGCTTGAACGCCGTCGAGTGCGGCAGGTGCCACGCCGTCTTGACGTGCGACACGACATAGGTCACGTGGTCGCTAAAGATGTCAATCGTCTGCTGGTCGGCCACGTTCTCGTCCTTTTTGCGGCCGAGCATGTCGACCGCCTCCACCTTGAAGGCAAACTGGCGCCGCATCGTGCCGTGGTCCGCCAGCACCCAGGGTCCCTGCTCGATCTCGCGCGCTTGGCGGTCAAAGTAGAGCTTGGGGAAGATGAACGACTTGTCGCCAAACAGGACATGGAAGCAGGCCTTGGCGCTAATCTCGAAATGCCGCTCGGCCACCTTCTTTTGCATATCGGCGGGTTCGTAGACAATGGGGTGGTTGGGT
The DNA here is from genome assembly GCA_021396235.1 of Sporothrix pallida. Taxonomy (NCBI): domain Eukaryota; kingdom Fungi; phylum Ascomycota; class Sordariomycetes; order Ophiostomatales; family Ophiostomataceae; genus Sporothrix; species Sporothrix pallida. The sequence continues at coordinate 389,634 of WNYG01000025.1, forward strand.
AAATGGAGTTTGCCAGGCCGGCCACTACCGGGGAGGCCAGTTCCAAGCTGGCCGGGGAGGCCTCGACTGCCCGTACTGGTAATTCGTCTGCTGTGTGTACTATTATTCGAAAAGTTGCGGTGTCCTCCACCGTGCCTGGCCAGGTGCAGAATGTTGCCGTGCTCGTCGACGGGCGATGCCAGCGACAGCTGGTCCCAGCTTGCGACACTTGGACTCTTGCGGCCCGACAAGTCTTCATCCTCGGGCACAGTATTTTGGAGGGACACCAAAAGGTCGGGCACGCCCATTGGCTCGGCCGCCTGCAGGTCGTCAATCAGTAGATTTAAACGCGCCTGCAGCATGTTCATGTCCTCCAGGAACGTCTTGATGGTGATCCGCGTAAAGCCCGTCTCGTTCATCACGTCCTGGCCCAGGTGCAAAAAGATGTAGTCGCAGTCCTTGCCGGGCGCCGCCGTCACTTCTGTAATCACATCCAGGCTAACAGCGTAGGCCACCACCAGCCCCATGCTCTGGCTGTAGAAGTACATATTGTCGGGCGTGACGTAAATACGGCCACTGCCCACAAGGCCCTGGTTGGCCGTGCCGGCCTCACTGGCACTGGACCACGCTGCGTTGAAAACGAGCACCAGCTTTTCCGAGAGCGGCACCGACGGGAACAGCAGGCGGAACTGGGCGTGCTGTGTGCGGAGTTCCGTAGGGTAGTTGGCCGGGAACGTCTCGGGCGCGCCGCGGTCGCCGCCGCCGTTGTTGGAGTTGAGTCCTCCTCCATTTCTGGTGTCCGCCAGCTTGGCCGTGTCGACACTGACCGTCTTACGATGACCCGAGGCGGGCGTGCCGATCGTGGGCGAGCTGACCGTCGGCGTGCCGGGCGAGTTGACAACCGACAGATCGCTATTCTCAAACCCGGCCAGCTCCTGCGTGTACTCGTTGCCCTTGGACACAAAACTGTTGCCCCACGGCTGGCTGCCCCAGTAGTTGGCCAAGATGCCCGAGGGCAGGACGCCAAAGTGGCTTGGATAGCACAGAATACGCTCGCTGCTGGCATTGACGGCGACTTTGCTGAGGAATGTGACGAGAGGCGGCTTGGTAAACGTAATGGGTGCCAGAAGATTGCGGCGGGCCTCGGTGGGAGTGGTCGTGTTGATACCGGGCCGTTGTTGCTGGTTTCCTTGCTGTTGCTGCTGTTGCTGCTGCTGCTGGGCATTGTTCTGTGTGGCGATCTGGTTGAGGGACATGTTGGCGGGATAGCCCGGCAACAGACTGTGGCTGGCCGAGATGAGGCTGGCAATGCCCGGCGGCTGCTGCGACAGACTCGACGTGGACATGCCGTTGGATCCGAGTCCGCCACTTCCAGAGTCTCCGCCATCTCTGCCGCCTTCGCGACCAAAGGTGGCCTTGCGGTGCAGATCCAGCTTCTGCATGATGCGTGCAGCGTGTTCGCGGCCACTCTCTCCTTCCTCGCGCCGGAGCTCCTGGCCCAGCATCGTGATGGAGCGCCGCGGCGGCACGGCCGAGACGTCAAAGCTATTGCGTCCGACCAGGCCCAGACCGTCGGGACCACCGCCGGGGACGGGCAGCGTGCCGGAGTGGCTCAGCGTGAGGTTGCCGGGGCCTCCGACACTATCATTTCTCTCCCGATCACCGCCCTCGTCGACCGTCCCCAGCTGGGCATTGTCGAGGGCGCGGGCGGAAAAGTCAGCGACGGCGGGCGGGGTAATGGCAAAGGCCGGGTCGAGACCGCCGAGGGGCGTGTTGTTGGCATTATCACGGGCCATGCTGGCCTCGAATGCCTTGCGCTTGGCGACCTCGAACACCTCGAGCCACTCGGTCAGCTGGCTCTGGGTCTCGGCCTGCAGCATCAGGTTCTGGCTCTTGGTCTTGACTTCAAAGCAGAAGCGGCGGTCTTCCTGGACGGCCGGTTTTGCGCTGCACAGAAGCACGCCAATGTCGTCGCCTTGGAGGACGCCCTGCGGTCCTTGCACGAGGTAGCCAAAGATGCCGTCGCGGCAGTAAAACCAGCGGTGGACCCAGTTGACGCGGGCCGGTTTGCCCGTGACCGTCCTCAAAAATAGCCAGCCCTGTTTCTCGGAGATGACTGCGCCTGCCGTAGACGAGGGACTCTGCTGGGGCACGGCCGACGGCGGGCCGCGTGACCCGAGGAACGGCACCGTGGACGCGCTGTAGTCCTCGAGCTCGCGCGACGGCCGGATGGCTGCCAGCGTGGTCTCGCCAATCTCGCGGCGCGACAGCTGCAGCTCGCGTTTGAGGGGCGCCTCGGCCAGCTCAATGTCCTTGGCCCACCCGCGGATGCGGTCCATGTCCTCGCCCCACTGCGTGGCGCTCGCCATGGCGTTGCTCGCCTCGCGCGTGCGCTTCATCTCGCGCCACACCTCGGCCGACACGCGCGTCAACAGCTTGTCGAGGCCGCTCCGCAGCTGGGGGCCCATCTGGCAGAAATCCATCGACGCCTTGAGGTAGGCCCGGCGGGTCTCGTAGACGGCAAATGCGTCTTCGCGGAGCGACGAGGGCTCCTTGGCTTTGCTCTGGGCGACGTAGCGCGCCAGCGTCGTGTCGTACGTCTTTTGGGCGTGCTCGAGGTTGCGCCGCGTCTCCTTGAAGGCGCGAATGTCGCCGTGCAGAAAGACGCGGATGGGCTCGGCATTGACCGTGTCAAACCTCCGGAGAGCGGCAGCGACCTGGGCCCACCAGTCGCGCGAGCCGTCGCTGACTCTCTTGAGGGCAAGCAGCGTGTGGTCGGCATCAATCACGCCGTCTGCCACGCCGGGCGGCGGCACAATCTTGGAGAGGTACGCATGGATCGTGTCTTCCAGCCCCGCAAAATCGTGCACGAGCTTGGCCGTGCTCTTGGCATAGCTCTCGAGCCAGCGCTCGATGCCGTCGACCTGCTCGGCAAAGAGGACGGCGCTGGCGCGGAAGGACGGCGAGTCGAGAGCGGCCTCGTGCAGCCCAACGGCAATCGACGATCGAGGGGCGGGGCCGGGAGAGTTTGCTGGTTTCGGTGCAGTCGGATGATGTGGTGTTGTGGGCGTTGCGGCGCCGTTGTTGCTTCCCGCAGGCGCCGCCAGCGACTTGGAGACGGGCGACCCGGGGTCCGCCATGTCGGGGAAGGGAGGTGTCAACTGTTGGATGGAGATATGTCGAGGAGTGATAAGGGGTCGGTCGGATAATGGACGTTCAGGATGATTCAATCAATCAATCGCCAGCACTCGCACCGTCGCACATGCTCGAGGCTGGGATGAACTCGGTCGTGATGAAGGGATGAGGTTGGGGTGGATGGTCGAGATGCTTCGATGGCGACGGTCCGATAGCTCGATGGAGCTCGCCAATTGACGATGCTTTGTTTTCGTCGTTTTCGTTGTATTCGTGTCTCGTGCCGACTTTCGCTTGCAAATCGCCGTCGGAAAGTACGGATGCAAAATGCAAAAGGCCGGAGTTTGGCGGAAGCTGCGATGGAGTCGTGGAGTCGTGATTGTGTCGCCCGAAGCTTCGGTCGCGCCTGCCTTGGTTCGACTTTGGGGAGAGCTGGTCTGGGCGGCTGGCACGGATCACTGAAGCTGTGACGTCGGCCAGGACCTAGGCTTCCTGTAATCTTAGGGAGTTACGACGTTCAACGGGTGCACTAATTGGCCGTACTGGCGCGGTTAAGTCACGTGCCACGATTTAACATACAGACAGGTCTACGAGCACAAAAGCCAAAGCAAAAACAAGCACGCCTTTCGATTACATGGCCTACAGATCATATCACGATGTAAACAATCGTTGGATGCAGATACGGGAAAATGTATCTGACCGAACTTTACGTACTTCTTCAATGTTCTCCAGTTCTTCAACGGCCAAGCCTCATGAACTCCTTGCTTCTGTCTGGTCCACAATCCCAAAAGTGACTAAGCATACAGGCAACGATTTTGACACCGATGACCCACTGTAATTACGGCGTGTTCCGTGCTGGAACCCGCTGTGAGGCACTACAAAAGCGAAAGCGATATTTGCTCAGTCGGAGTCTGGGGAAGGCAAAGCAAGGCAAAAGAAGATCTACAAAAATAGAAGCTCGTTTCCGACTTGCTTCCCCTGCAGCTTTTGTCTCTTTCGGTTGCATCGTGCGAGCCAAGTTTCTGGGCTCAAAGGTAGAGAAAGGAAGGCAAAGTTGTCTTGACAGAAATGTGGCAATGTGGCATGTGGCTTTGGAGAAGAAAAAGCGATAAAAAAGCGAGGCGAATCCGAACAGAAAGAAAGCCAATGCAAGAAGGTGGAGCCTTTTACCTGTCTCCAGGAACTGGAGTGAGGCTGGGTGCAGATGCAGATTTTTGGTGCGAGTTTGTTTGGTTTCTTGCCCTGAAAATGCTGGGGCCTAACTCCTGCTGGACCTGCAGCTGTGGCCGGCTGCCTCCCACCAAAATCCAGCAAATTTTGAACCAAAAAGCAGCATCTGCAGGGACAACGCAGCATCGACGGCGAAGGCGAGAACGAGGCGAGAGTTGGACAGGATATTGATGAGAGAAGAAATACGTAAATAAAGAAGAAAAAAAGGGAACAAAAAAGGTCAAGAAAATATCAACGGTTACAGGGCATCCCTGCTAGTCTTCTCCAGGTTTTTTCTTTTCTTTTTTTCACTGAGTTTCTTCCAACATCTCACTGATATGGCTTACTCTAAAATGCAGTGTTGCTGCAGCATTGCAGCTAGGCAGACAGATAAAGAAGAATAAAGCAAATAAATGTAAATAAATCTATACAAACGAAAGAGATGCAGGGTCAAGGAGACAGTGGCAAAGTGCCTTGTGTATGCATTCCTGGTAGCCAAAGAAAATCAGGAAGCTTACGAGGTTTACAACATGGGCCCATTCGACGGGCCGTTGTTGAATCCATATTCCTTGATCATCTTTTTCCATATCTTTAAATCTTCTTTCTAAATACACTCCCTTTGACAGATCGGCGTTCGCGAAGAGAAAGCAGAAGATCATACAAAAGACCAACATGGTTAGCCCGGGTATATCATGTCAAAAGATATCTGAGCCGTAGGCCATCCACTTTCTGTGGATGTCTGGCCTCGTTTGTGCATCGTGCATCGTGCATATTCAGCTGGGCAGGGGCAGGACTGTCTATCATACATTTAACCTTTTATTTTATGTATGCCTTGGTCGAGAAGTGGCTTACTTGGCCGTCCAAGTCTGGAGATAACAAGCATGACGGTATCAAGCTCACAAACTACCTCCTGTCTTCTCTAGGTCCCTCTCATCCTGTCCTTCTCAGCAATCTTCCCACACTCATCCCCCCTCATAAGATGCAACACCACGGCCAGTCAAGTCAACCAGTCATGGCCTTTACACGAGTTGCCCCTGGACTGTGCATATTTCCTTGGGGTCGCTGTGTAAGAAGGTGCTCTCCGTCAACCAAGAATGATACGAGGCGTGCCCGCTACGGGGCATACTCTACCCAGAGCCTCTGGTGAGAGGGTGTGTCAACTAAAGGATGGAAAGGCACAAGACAAGAGTCTATGGGCGTGTATTTGTCCTTGTTCGTCTCGGGTTGCTCGCTTAGATCAAGGTCGCTGTGTGTATTGACTGTCGCCTTGCATCCCGTCATATCCGTAAAGGGGCGATATCTGACGGTTAACAAATGATCGAACACACTACACTTTGTGTTCGCCATTGATTTTTTTTCTCACAAAATGTCCTCGGAGTCTGCCAATTGATTGTCCGAAATGTATGTTCCATGGCAAAGAGCACAAAATTCATTTGACCCTTTTCTGGGATGTTCCTGGCTCGCTGGGTTTTGCTGAAATTGTGTGGCCAGCAGAAAAAAGATGACGTACAATATGCTACATTTCATTCAATAAGCTCGGCTCACATTGCACTTAATTCCTACCCTTCTTTAATCATTTATTGCCGCGGTTGATAGATTTGATTTGCTTGCATCTGCTGTCTAATGGATATCGTGCTCCGGAGGACGAGCTGGTGTTGTAGGAATGGATGATCAAATGAAGGTTTAGCATTCTCCTTTAAGAGACTCAACCAAGCTTGTGAATTCTCTTAGTTAGTAGTTGACATATTCAGAACATTTCTATTGATTTATCTATAGCCATATTGTTGAAAGATGCAATACTTTCGTTGTCGTGTCGATGTTCTCTCTCAAATCAGGCAGACTCACATATTGACACCAAACAAACGAAAATATTCCATATCCTACACGCGGATCTTACCTTTATTTACTAAAACATAGAAGACGCTTGTATAAAGAATGAGAAACGGTTCCTCAATCCCAAGTTGGAAGCTTCGAGCACTTTGATTGTCTCCATTTCAAGGCCAACAAGATCATGATAGTTACTGCCGGTAGGAGTTGTCATGATATCTTGCAGTTAAAATTACGAGCAGAATTTACACTGTGGATTTTATTCTGTAAATAGAAGCTCGGAGTGAATGTCTTTCATGCTAATATGTCTGTGGTTAGGCCGTGACCGTACCGCGGCCGTTGTTGACATCACCATGATAGTCCAGCTGCCACGATATACAACCACAGCATTGTAATATCATTTCACAGTCAACCCGACTAGATTAGCAGCATGATACCAATGAATAAAATGTACCGACACCCATACCTATGACTAGGTCGTTGATAATCCAGGTCTCGGGCCTCAATAGTAAGATATGTCGAAACCATCCTTCAACTCCAAACTCAGCATCACCAACTCATGCCAGTCACACACCTTTGACGGGCGTCAAAGATTGATATCGTTATTCAGAGCCTAATAAAGATCTAATTGAGAGCAGCAATTGTAGTTTACGGCTTCTGCAATAATCGAACACCGTATCCTGTTCTTGATGTTTAATCTTTTTAGAGCTTTTATCTTTCATTTTTTTTTTTGTGTGCGGTATACATAAATTCTAACGCTCGCAAAATAACATAAAACAATCAATATATTTTATTTTATTTAAATTTAATCCTATATTATACATCCTATTTAAACAAATATTTTCAGCTTTGATTTCCTTCTTTTGTTTTTGTTTACATCGTTAATCCCTCTCGGACCCCCTGTGGTGCAGTGGTTAAGGCACCGGGTGTTCCTTGAGTGGTAGCGGGTTCGAATCCCGCCAGGGTTTATTAACTTGCGAATTTTTCTGGCCAATAAATTCGTACCCCGGCCTGTTGACGAGTATGCTGTCGCCCCTGTTTTAGTGAAGGCGGATTGGAGGCCCGCCTTCGCAGCAGGATAAGTCGGGCTTCTCTGTCCAGGTCCAAGGGCTAAGCGCAAACAGATCTTTAGTGGGAGAAGTGGTACTAATGACGAGAATTTCGGAAGGATAGAAATAGGGGGCTATTTGCTACGGCATACTATGTATCTTACTAAATTTCGCACACAACAGTTAGTTAGTTCTGTGACAGTTTATTCCCCAGAGGGTTCTGTCTAGCTAGACGCCAATAGTCAGGATTGACTGAGAAAGGCGAATAATATACTACTAATCCCTCTCGGAGCGGTGTTCTCATCTCATTTTCTAACATTTCTCTCATGGTCCCGGCGATGCTATTTTGTCTTCCTACACACAACTCACCAATAATATGGTTTATAAAAATAATTATGAAATTCCTTCACATTTTTAACAATGCAACATTCTCTTTCGCATGAGTCTGCTGATGCTGACAACATCATGTTGCGGTCGTCAACAGTCACCTTTTTTGTCTTTTAGCGCTCTAGCACTGTCAGTGCGTTTCTCTCTCAGTCTCTCCAGATATTCAAGACCCCTGTTGTCCCTGGAAAATCGCCACTCCAAGCGGCCCGCAGGGACAACCCCGGCCTTCCTCTTTCTTTTCTTTCTACTCAGAGGTCGGTGCACTGAGCACTTGACCACGGAAATGCGGGAAGCCAGGGCAATTCGAGGGCAGTTCGATTCGTGATTGCGTTGTTTTTGCGTTGCTTTCGCGTTCTTTTTGCCGTCTGGCGGTTTCCAGCGCTGGCCGCCAGGGCGGCCTTTCACAGTAAGGCCTGTTCGGCCTGGGTTTATCAACGAATTTTCGCCCCAAAGAGGCAACCCGCAAATGCATGGCAGGCTTGCAGCATGGCCATGGCAGATGGCTGGGACATGGCTTTTGCCGTTCTTGCCTGTGTTTCTATCTGCAAATCTGCATGGAGTTGCATGTGATCATTTTCTGGAAGGAAGAACAACTCAAAGGCAGATTTTGGACGAGACGACGGAATGAAACAAGAAGAACGAATAAAAGAATGAAGGAGTAAAAGAATTCAAGAAAGAATGGAAAACAGGGAACATTCGGCCTCTTTTTGCACATTGTCAGCTCGGCAGGCTGTGAGAGACCCCAGAGAACGACCGAAATACCGGAATAGGACATGAAAAAGAGGTCAAGTGACCGCAAGAGGACCAGTCTGCGTCTCTGAAAACTGAAAAAGGATGCGGGAGATCCAGTCTTTTCGTCTTTTCACAGTTTCCCGGGGTCGGAGAGCTGTCACGAGCAAATGTGCAGAAACATGCAGAACAGAGTGTCGTTGGTGGAAATAGTCTCTCATCCTCCTTCTTTTCGATTGTTTCTCTTCTCGTTCTCTTCTCCTGTCAACCGCGCCTTGCCGCGCTTCGATCGGTTGCAACCTTGCCTGCAACCTTCTTTTTTGACAAGATTCTACTCGCTGGTAAAGTGCTGCCTGGGTTAGTAGAAAAGACGAGAAGAAAGATGTAAAAGATGCTGAGACAAGACAGAGTGGTAGTGGATGCACCGCCTCAGCTGTAGAGGTCTCAATCTACACCGTCATGCTTTCGTCCTCTTTTCTCTTCCTGTCTTCCTCATCTTGCCAAATTGACACAGTCATTATTCTCAAGATCTGACAACGTGCAGCGCCGACAGCGGACGAGTCGCTGCGTCTCATCCTCATCCTTCTGCCGTCTTTTCTCTTTTCTTCTGAAGTTCTGAACTTCTGCCCACACTGTTGGGACCGGCCAACAGAGTAGGTGCCCTCCTTTTCGAGAGTGTCGGACATTGTGTAGATTGCAGTAAATGAATGTAAAATTCTCGTTGAATTTTAGTATATTGGCTGCATTCGCGAATGCACATTAAAGTGGTGTCAAAATTGAACAACTCCCGTTGCCACTTCCAACTGACAGTCTATTTCTGGCTGTCAGTGAGATTTAGTGCATTTAGTGCTCTCCCATCCAGGAAGTCCCCTGTCCTTCAGCGTCTCAGCGTCTACGGCGTGTGTGTTAGTGTTGGTGCGCGATGTCGGCCAGCCGCTATGTAAGTGGAATAAACGAGGACAGAGAGACTCACGAAATCCTGGAATCTCGCAGCTTGCACTCTAACCGAGCTCGACGCGTCTCAAATTCGATTCGCAGACGTCGACTGACGCGTCGAGTGTGCCCCTCACTTCAGTCTATTCTTTTCGTTTGGTTCCTGTTGGATGCTTCCGAGATGCATCTGTTCAAAAATTCGCCACATCTGCACAGCCCCCTCGACCAAGACTTTGACCACGAGAGACTTTCAGACTTTGACCCTGTCGCCGTTGCAGGTCGCCGTTGTATTGTGTCGCCATTATCACTTGTTTTATCCAAAGGTTAAGCCGAGATTTATCAACATAAAGCAATAAAAGAAAAGAGGACGGATAGAAAGAAACGTGCTCACCCGCACTCACTGCATCGCTATCATGGGGAAAACGCCACCGTCCATGCTCCGTCTCCCTCTCCCCCTGGTCACTTTTGTGATCCATATTTTCTGTCCCGGCTTGTGCTCGGCTCTTGCTTTCCAGGTGTGGGTTTCTTTGGAGAGAAGTTGAGCCGGCCAACTGGGATTGTGTGCTTCAAAGGGGCGTGTACTGTGTACAAAGAACAGACAAATCTCGGAACGTTGCGGGCACGGAGCAATGTTTGATTTTGGAAGTCTGGGATATTGACGTACGACATTCAGTATTCGCCTCTCACTATATTTTCCTGGTTCTTTTCAATCTCCCCATCCCGCCCGGTCCTGCATTTCAACTGTCATTGTGAGGACAAAATCAAAACAAATCTCGGCTTCGGCCTCTCGGCGCAATACGACGATCAGAGATGAAGCAATACGGAGGTTGTACGCCCTCTGTCGTTTATTTTATTTTATTTTATATCTGAAATCCATTCTCCCCGTAATAAAGGCAATCATTATGCATGCCTTTCCCTTGTATATTCCAGCTTCATCCTGGTCACCCACAGCTATCATCATTGGCTTTTATTCCCAAGAACAGACAGACCTCATACCGGCCTTTCCTCTTTGAGACGTTCGGTCCTGTTCTGTACCAACATTCAAATCTGCACTGTCCGGCGTTGTCTGGCCGGACGTGATCAACAGACGCGCTGGGGCCGGGGATTGGCTGGGAGGAGAATGGAGGCTGGGTCGGTAAATCAAGGGGCAGGCCTGAAAAGAAAAAAGGAACTCTTTTGGAAACGTGATGAAAGACGGACGACGGACGACGGCTCGAACGGGAGATTTAGACCTCCCGCCGGCTTACATAGTTATAGTGTGCCTGGGAAGGGAAGAACGGACACTAGGAGCCAGCCGAAGAAAAGAACAAAGAAAAGGACGAGAGAAAGAGACCAAAAAGGGACCGTTTATTCACAAAAGTACATTGTCCTTTCTAAATACACCCCGTCTTCTGACCACGAGATGTCCACGAGGCAAGGGGCACTTCTTCGCCGAAGAGTGTTTGATACTGGACTGGAGACTGGGAAACCAGCCATTTACACGGTATTTGTTTGAGATGATCTCGGGATATATCCAAATGAGGACTGTTTACTTTTGATTTATTCAAAGTAAATTGCTCTTTCTCTTGATTTCTTCTCTTTATTTTTTCACATTTGTTTATTCTCATCCTACCCAAAAGGGCATCATTATGTCCAGTATCAGTGACCATGAGAACGCCTGCAAACTGACCCAAGCTGACTGCACACCATCACGTCCACAAACGATCGGCAAGGGGTAGACAGAGGACTGAGGGGACTCAAAATCAGTCAGAAGCAACTGATGAGAGGGTGTCCTCAGGAAGCTCTCTCTTCTCACTCTTTTCTCTCTTTTCTGTCTTTCCTTGCAGTCAACCACCAGTCTGGTGTAAGTTGGTGGAGCCAGCCCCCCTTTTGGTCCTCTTTTGGTGCCTCCTAGTTTAAAACCAGCCCGAAGCCAAAGATGCCAGCCCGCCCAGCCTTGTGCGCCATTGGCTGGAAAAGAAGGTCAGTCCAGCCAATCAGACAACAAAAGAGCCTTCTTTTCGACAAGACCAAAAACAAATGGGACCCTTTCCCACCATTTCGCACCATTTCCTCTCGAAAAAGCTACCAAAAGAGGCCCAGAGACGGCCTGGGCTCACCGGGGTCAAGAGTGACCAGGGTCGATACGCAGTCTCATTGGCCAGAGCTCAATTGCGACCATTTTGCTTTTGGATGAGATGTACTTCTACAGAGTACTTCCATGTATCTCACTCTTCTGAAGATTTTTCCTATTTGTTTCTTCCTTATTTTCATTCCTTTTACTCCCTGCGTCGGTATCGTAAGATCAGTGGCTGGTCACTGCGCAGGCTCATCTTTTTATCATCTTTGAATTTACACATCTCACTGGAAGATACAACTGCACCTGTGAGTGGCGAGTATTGAAGGAACATAAATGCAACTCTGGCCTCTGCTCTCCCTGGCAGTCTGGTCATTCTATTTTCTTATTCTTATTTTATATGCTTTTCTGTCCTTTTTTCTTCTTATATTTCTCACTTTGCATGACTATCACGGGATGTTTTCAAGTGAAAATAAAATGATATAAATTTCTGCAAAAGACAGTCTGTTATGATTCGTGCTGCACGTTGCAACAGAGCTCGTCCTGTATGTTTGAATTATGTGATCCACATCCTCGTCGTTTCGTTTGATTTTTATTTTATTTATCTGATATTTTATCTCCTTGCTTTTGACTTACCTCACAATATGACACCTCTCGCCTTATCCTCCCGGGAGATATGCCCTCTTTCAGTCAATCTGTTTTTCTTTGAAACGACGCCTCTTTTATGTTCTTGTCAACCACAGAAATGATTATCGTGATGCTCTTTTTCCTCGTCCATACAAACACCAGCCCACACCCCCTTCAGTCTCTCAGTGTACTTGTGTACTTTCTTTTTCTCCTATCCACACCCCTTCCACATACTCCTGTCTTGTCTCATTTCCTTCTCTTGCTTCTTCTCGTCTTCTATTCGGCCTTGTTTCCTGTCCCTTCCTGCCTTTGTCCTGCCTCAGCTCTCTCGAAACACTCGCTTTGTCCTGCTTTGGCAACGGTAGACCAAAAAACAATCTCAAACCGAGTCCTTTATATTAAAGAATTAGAGCATTACCGAGAAGAGCATTGGAAACAATCTTGGCTGAGCCACAGCAGGTCTAGACTTGCACTATTCGCTATCCAATGCCCGTTGCAGAGGATGTAGCGTCTGTCTGCCTCCTTTGTCTCTTTTCTCTCCCCTCTTACTATCTCATCCCCTCTTTGCTATATCCACACCTCCTTTAGTTAACACTCTTTGGTATCGTCCCTTTTGGTCTCCTGCATCATGCTTGGTCTCGATGGTCTCTGGTCTCTTGTGTCTGACCCTCTATGGTCTGTTTGTCGTCGTACTCTTCTACTCACTTCCCCTCTTTATGCAACATCGACAATGCCACCTCCTCCTTTGGCTTGTCTCCTCTCTCCTTTTTACTTGTCTTTCGTCTCCTCGTTTTCTCGGAACCGATGCTATTGGTTCTCCCCAGAAACAAAAATGGCAACACACACAAAAATAAAATAGACGACGAGGTTGGCCCGAGCGAGCACAAGCACAAGCAGGATGCAAGGGCACCGTGGAAGGAGCTCGGGAAGCAGCGCGCTTACAGCTTGTTTCATGTTGTTCTGCCTCTCTGTGTCTCAGTTTACAGAATTTTCTCTCCAGTGTGTGTGGAGATGTTCTCTGCCCACATCTTTACCCATCTCGTCTTTTGCCGTTGTCTTTTTTGTCTCTTTTCTTCTGTGTCTTGACATCCGGCGTTTAGGCTCTCCACTTGGCCTTCACTGGCATGCAACGCTCCCCGCCCTCTTTCTTTGTTCTCAACCTCACTATCAGACTACCAGACTATCAGACTATCAGACTATCAAAAACCCCTCCATGTCTCAACACTTCTGTAGTCTGTCGTCCGTTTTTAGTCTCCCGCGTCTGTCTCTCCTCTTCCCGTAGCCGATGTCTTCTTCACTTGTCCCCCCGTAGCTCCCCATCATAGTCCACCAAGCCCCTCTTTGCTCGTCCTCACTCGCTTCACGTCAAGGACAGGGCTCGCGGTGCGATGCACACTCTTTGCACTTGACTGCCCACTACTGCACGACTGGAATGTAGTCTGCAGTCTGGCCCATCCAGACCCCTTCTCTCTCTCTCTCGTCCTAACCTTGTTGGACCTTCCTGGACCTTCCTGGACCCTCCAAGACCCTCCTGCACCGTGACCTGACCACCCTCTTTCTTTCGTCTTTCCATCCTTTCCGCCGCTTGTTGATCGCCCCGGCCCACCCCTCTTTCTTCTTTCTTTCTTTCCACTCTGTGCTTCCTTCCTCTCCTTCCCCTGTTCATCCTGCACGGAGGCTGGGTTGGCCCGTTCATGAATACTTTGCAGAAGTACCTCTGAAAGTGCTGTGTATAAGCACACGCACTGAATAATATCTGACTACTCTACAACCTGGTCCCTGTCTGATGAATCTTACAGTTAATATCCGTGGCTCCGTCTCGGCCCATAATCAGCCCTGTGGAAGGGTAGTGAATCTCAATTTTGATTTCCTTTTGATTTTTCGATATTCATGGAGATAATCATTGTCTAAACGAGGCAACAAGGCCGGTTGCTTGATTGGGATAGTAAGATACAAAGTACAAAGAACAAAGACGTAGAAATATAATCTGTACTCATAATTTGAGATGATATTACGTAGTCGTTGATATTGGTTGTTGTCGAGTACTTGAAAGCATGTCGTTGAGCTATGCAGGCATCCAGCACTTGTTACAGTCAATGCACAAAATTGTATGTGAGTGTTGTGTGTGGTGGTGGTGGCCTGCACGCAAATGCAAGATGCTGCACGCACTTGCAGTGTTAGTGGCTGCAGCGTCGTATGCGCTTCTGTGCACTTTTCACTTAATTTTTCTTTCCTCTTACCATCATGGATGCCAAAATAATCTACTTTACATTGACCAGGCCGCCCGGGGCACTTGGTTCTCGCATCCGGAACATCCATCATGGTCGGCCTATTGGCCTTAAAGTTGTCGGTATGTCGATGTCCTGCAGATTTGTAAATGAGGCGATATCAACCCGAGTAAAAAGAAAGACATCCAACATGACGAATGTAGGGCACTTCTCACCTCTGACATTTGCCTGCGATTGCGGAAGCGGAACGACCAGAGACGCGGGATGGATTAATATAAAATCGTCGCTGAAATAGCTGGAATGGCTGCCATGACTTTCAAACAGCGAGAATATCGCCGTGTCGTATCAGCTTGCGCTTCTGCCGTCTTTTTCTCATGCCCGGGTTCTAAATTCAATCCCATAACACGAAGCGAGAAGCAAAATCCTCGAGATCCTGCATCCAAGACGTGGAATGCAACTCCCGCCCTGTCATAACTCAATTCTCGAGAAAAGACAAGAGGTTGAGCTGAACTGGATGGGTGGGCAGCCGCCGGTCGAAAATATACGAGTACTAATGTTGTAAGTGAAGGATGTTTGTCCGTGCCGTAACTCAACAAAAAATCCCGGTGACAAGGACTCTACATTGAAACAATATAAAAATATGACAATTGAGTATCATGCATTGTAGTCCTACATGCAGAATATGCACATCCTGCATGTTGGGACAATCACGTTTGTTATTTTCTGTTGTGTTGTGTCGACGGTGCCGTCTTAATGTGCATTGATTGGATTTGTGGGAGTCGTAACATGTCATATTCACAGGAAACAAAACAAAATCAAATAGAAAAACATTGGAAAAGGAGACCACCATCTCAAAAATAAAACTGGCCGGACAATCCAAGACCGTCCGCGGAAGCCAGCCGGAGGAGACGCATCCATGCAGTTGCAGTCGATGTGAAGTTGAGGAGAGTCGTCGTAGCGCTTTACGACGACAAAACGACAAAACGACAGGCATCGTCAAGGCTGCATCATCTGGGGGATTTCTTCCAATTCGCAAGCTGCAACTTGGCCTTTTCTGCACGACGACCAAAATGGAGGTGAAAGCTCTCAGGAAAATCAAAAGATGTGTGTGAATAAACGTACGGAGTACAAGTGTGATATTTGTGCTTCCAATTCAGAGCTCAATCCCCATAAACTGTCAGTTCTCAGTATTTACATTGTTCGGCTAGCTGGGGCAAAGTCACCAAAAATTAGACAGAGGCAGAACATCGTCTGTAAAACAAAAACCGTCTGTGCGGGCATCCACACCCTTGCCCTGGTCCAATGGCTTTCTCCGATCGCTCGTCATTGGCAGGGATCGGTAGAGCGGGAGAGACGAGGATTTTGAGAGGAAAAGACAGAAACATACACAAAAGGATGTGCACGCAAACCCCAGCATTAAGGATGAGAGTGAGAATGAGTCAAGCAGTGAGAGAGCGCTCCGAGGGGCAAAGACAGCGGCCAGCCACAGTTGAACAGCACAGGAGATTGAATTTAAATTTACTTCAGTCGACTCCGTACATAAAATCAAATTGCGTCGACGCAATTGACGGCGATGTGGTCAAAAGGGGAAGACGTGTTGTCAACAATGGCAATTGCCAATTACCGAATGCTCTTGCTCTTTCCTTTTGGTGAACGTTGTCCGTTGCACGTTATACATTGTGCGTCACACGTGTTCTTTCCTGTTTATTTGTGTGTTGTCAATCGCAGTTGCTCTTTCAGCTGCATCGCGAAATTGGGAGGCTGGGCAGGTGCGAGTTGAAAGGCAGGAGGCAGGAGAAAACAGAAAGGAAAGAGAATTCAGCTTTCAGGTGCAAATGTGTATTGTTCATTCTTTCCCTTTTGGGCTGGAACCCGATCCCTCTCCACTGACGACAGAGGGTGTCCTTGTACTCCGTATGCAGGTCGCACCTGCACCGCCGCCCTCCTGCTGCTGGAACGTGCTGCATGCTGCATGCACATTTTTTCTGGCTTTTTTTTATTCTGGCCCTCTTTTATCTGCCCTTCCGACGTCGATTCCCGGTATTCAACAGGCAACCCGCTTTTTTCTTTTTCGCTGCACGTTCGCACCTGGCACCTGCCCTCCTTTTGCAGTATTCAAGTCGCTGCTTCCCTCTCTTCGCCTCCAGTCTGCCTTGGCCCATATGCCGCGCATGACCGCGGCTGCAGCAAAAACAGCCAGAATTAAGCCCTATTCTTTTCTCTTTTCCTCCATCTCCGTATTCATGGCGGGCCCTGTGCTCCCTCCGTATCCATGCAAATCGTATCGCGGAGAAAAGACAAGAAGAGAAAGCGGGCCCTTGTTCTTTTGTACGTGTATTACTCGCTGTCACCTGTGCACAACGTATGCATTTTACACTTTTGCACTCTTATACGATGCCATGCATGTATCGCATGAGAAAAAGAGAAAAGAGGGCACGAATCGAAGCAAAGATCACCACAGTCGTCACCAACCGGTCACTCTTTCCTGGCCTGGGTTGTGGCCTCCTTCCTGTGGCGTTTTCGACAGGCCGCTCCAGCCAGGAAAGAGCGGCCTGCTGACTAGTTTTGTCAACAGACCGCGCGGTCTGCGAATCATGGAAAGAGCGATGCAGGCAGACGAGTAGTGGAAGAGGCAATAAGCATGTGCAATCAATTCAGAATCAAAATAAACAATTAACAAATGACGATGCCGACAACGGAAACAACGACCAGCATCCAACGGCACGGAGACAACGGCGGTGGAAGGTGCGATGCACTCCATGCATTGTAGGCAGACTCGGACCTGCAGAAGCTCAACGGAAGGCACGACCCTCACAGTTCACAAACTCAAACCCACGGCAAGTACGTCGTAGGTGCTGTGTAGTAAGATGCCGTCTTCAAGCGCGCCTGTCAAACCAAGCATCTCCCCTGCATTCTCTGCACTCTCTGCATCAGGACATCGCTGCATCGTAGTCGTACTCAGTAGTGTACCCTCGCAGTTCTATTTTCGCTTCTTGCATCGGCGGCGGCGGCAGCCCCGGTGCAGCCTGGTCTGGCCTACCAGGTAGACCTTCTCGCCTGGCCCTGCACATCTGCAGACCTGCAGGACAAATACAGAGAATGCACAAATTCTGTTCAGAAGACCGAAATACTGTGTATGTTACAGCGGTCCAGCATCCAGCACTGCATCGCACCTTCCTGTGCACAAAGCGTGGTCGTACACACCCCTCCTTCCTCCACACCCCCCCTTGACTTCGCCTTCTCAAAAGGCTCCACTGCCTGCCCACACTGCAGAACCGCTCCTGCCCTACCTGCAGCCAGTCTCCAGTGCAGCGCCGGACCCATTTCTCCCTCCTCCGACCCTCTTTTCCTCTTTTCGTCCTTTTGCGCTCACACGCTGCATGTCTTCTATTCTTCCTTTTTATTCTTTTATTCTTTTTTCGTTTCTTTTATCGAGTTAGCGGTGGTATTTTCTTTTTTCCCGTTTCTCTCACCCTGTTCGGTGGCATGTCCCGCACCGCTGGCCCTATTCCTCTAGTGCTGTCAGTACCAGTACCAGCCCAGAAAGCGGAGGCCATGACTTTGGGTTTTTGTATATCTCTCCCCACCACCCTCTTCTTCTTCTTCGCCCGTCGTTTCTTTTTTACGAGATTCTCACCCTCCTTCTTCCTCTTTTCTTCTCTTCACGAGCTCTTCGTCCAGCCTCTTCCCCCCTCCCTTTCCCCCTTCTCTTCATCCAGTCGCGGCGTCTTCTTAGTTCTCTCCCTTCACAACTATCACGATATCTCGATTTCTTGATCCTTGCTTCTCCCGTTCTCGATTTCGACTCCCTCGATTATCTCTTCCCTCTTCTCTCATATATTCTCTCTCCTCCATACTCTTGTCACTTCATCACAGCCTCCTTCCTCCGCTGAGAACCGCCCGACTGCTCTATTTTACTCACCCCCCCTCTTCATATTCTTTATTGCTTCTGCCTTCTCAATTTTCTTTTGTTTTATATCTTTCATTCCTTGCCCCCCGGTCTTCGCTCCGGCTCTTCTTCAATCCACCCCTGCTGTTCCTGTTCCCAGACCTGTGGTCTGCCACCCTTTCACAGACATCCTTTCACTCCTGCTTCTGAAATCCGTTGATACAATCTGATCCTGATACTCCTGATACTCTGATATTCTGATATATACCTTGCCTTCCCTCCCGAGTCTACTCACGTCTCCGATCGACATCTACAGCTGCCTATTTTTATTTTTGTGTCCTCCCTTGCCACTCGCCACACAAAAATCAAACATCAACCCATCTCACCGTTCTACTCTCCACACTCTCACACAAATATGCCTCCGCAATTGTTACCGGCGTCCGCCGCCGCCTTTGCGCCCCGTGCCTCCTCCGTCAACGTCGTCTTGGGCTCCAAGGTTGAGCCGTGGCTGACCCAGACCCTCAAGCGCATCAACCGGGTCAAGCGCCCACTCAACAGCGTGCCCCAGCATCAGCGCTGCCTGACCGAAACGCTCTCTTCCGAAAACGCCATCTGGACTCTCACATCGCTCATGGTCGCCAAAGCTCCCGAGGAAGAGCTGCGTCAAGATCCCAACCCGCTCGTCGAGGCCCTCTTCAACTACCAGCTCATCACCGTCGAGGCCTACATTGTCCACGTCGACATGGTCCTGCGCAACGAGGTCGCCTTCAAGCTCACACCGGACTCTATCGAGGCCCTCATCGAGTACCACAAGGACATTCACACTGTCGACAACAAGGCCAACACGTTCGACTGGCCCGAGAAGGAGCAGCAGGCCAAGAAGATGCACAACGACTTTGTCCAGGCCATCAACAAGTACGTCTACCGCACACACGTCTCCGCTCTCGAAGGTCTCGAGGAGGACGGCGCCGGCGAGCTTCTGTGCGGCAAGAGCGACGAGGTCAAGTCCAACATCATGGCCCTCTTCAAGACTCTGCAGCCCCCGCCACCGAAGCCCGTCGAGGTCTTCCGCCAGCCACCACTCCTGCCCAGCAACGCCGGTCCCAATGCCGCCGCCAACCTGAGCAGTCTGTGGACACAACAGTCTATTGCTGCCGCCGCCGCCGCTTCTCACCCAGCCAACGCCATGGCTGCTGCTATTGCCGCCACTGCTGCTGCCATCTCATCAACTCTGCCTGCTCCCGTCGACGCATGGCGCGTGCTCCCGTCCAGCCCCAACATCTCGGCCACTTCCGTCGAGTCGACAAACACCATCTGGGCCAACATGAGCATGCAGGAGATGCAGCACGACATGCACAGTCCTCTGCACAACGATATGCACCAGCAGCAGCAGCAGCACCATGTCACGCCCTCGCCGCCACTGGCCTACAGCCAGCCCTACTCAACAGCCTCGCTCTACTACGGCCCGTCGCCCGTCATCACCTCCATGCCACAACTCACGCTGCCTAGCATGCTCACACCACAGCAATGCGGTGTCAGCGCCGGGTACGGTGGCTTCGGATGGGACCGTTATCAAGAGTATGCCACAATCTGACAACCAGCGGCCGTCTCTGGAACAATCTCAAACACCGGGTTTCCAACGGTGTCGACTGCATCGCCGACAACTACCACGATGGCGCCCACAACGACTGCTCCCTCTTCTTCCTTCTCATAGGTGAAGGGAAAAGAGACCCGAGAGCAAGGCGGACAATGCCTCTTTTGCTTGTCCACTCCGTTTCCTTGAGTCGAAAGAAAATCCCTTCGAAAACATCCGAAAAAAAGAAGACATTTCCTTTGTATCTTTTTCCTACTCTTCCATTTTTCTTTTTGGGTTGTTTCAGGGACGGCGTTTTAAAGAGTCTGGGGCCTCATTTTTATTTTCATCTTCGCTTCAAATGACATCACCCACCCTCGAAAATAAAATCAAAACAGGGCTGCGCGGCGCAGCGCCAACAGCATAGCGACATTTTCTTTTTATCGATCTGGCATCTGGAAAGCGGCGACGCGACACTTTTTCAACACAGCGCAGCAAAAGAACGGGCTGCAGCGGGCACACAACATTTTTGCATATTTTCAATCCGGCATACAATACGGCAGGCACTTTTTTGTCTTTTTTACTCGGTTTCAATCTCTTTTTCAACAAGGCACATATATCATCAGCATTTCATCTTCGGCATTTTCCTTTTTTTCAGCACAGGAGCAATCGGGTCCGGCACTTGCACATATCATTCACCACTCTGGGAACTTAATCTTTTTTCATTTTCATTTTTCTTTTGAATTTTCAACAGCGAAGCGAGCGATTTCCATTTATCATATCCCCCTATTTCCTTTTTGTTTATTCTCCTTTTTTCATTGGGGTCTCGGAAGAGGTGAAGACTCTCCACCATCAGCACGATCCGCAAGGTCGGTCACACAGCTACTTGTTTTGATTTCTTCTTTCCTCTTTTTTCCTTTTTCTTTGTTCTTTGTTATTTGCTTTTATTTTTACTCCCTCATCACGGCTGGGTCTTCGGACGGGTACACATTGCATCTTGGAAGGGCGAATACAGGCGGACCTTGGTTTTTTTTAAGACAATTGCAGCAATGCAGTCTGGCAAGACTCCAGACAAGACACTTTGTTTTTCCTTTTTCTCATTTCCTTACACATTTTCCTTTCTTTTTTCTTCTCATTTTTTGCTATCCTCCCCATTTCTCTTTTTGGTTTACGGCGACACTGGCATTTTTCCCTTTGAAGATACCCTCCACACGCCCGACGTCTTGGCCTAGCTGCCAGCTCTCGCGTTCTGCTCGTTGCACGGGCTTTCCCTTCTTTTTCTTCTTCTACACCCCTTTCCCTTCTCTTGTTCATATTTCATTTGCAGCCTTGCGGGCCTGGTTATCTCTTTTTGGCCCTTTTAATTTTCTTAATTGTTTCCTAGGTTTGGGTTTGGGCTTTTTTTCTTTACGGATTTCGGAATGACTTTACGGCCTTTTACGACGAATATACCCCTAATACGAGCTTGACGACAACACGAAAAAGGAGGGATTGTTTATCCTTTGATAGGAACCGGTCTTCAACAAAAATTACTACTCGACAGTAATATTTTTCTACTCTTTTTACGACAACACGCAAGCACACGAGATATATTCGGAACACTCGAACACGTTTCTGTTGGTGAATGGGAACTGGTTTTCTCCAACTCTACCGACTGAACGGATCGCTTTAATACACGCAAAAGGCCAAGCAATATGCAACCAACACCATTTCGACTCCGGGACTCAAGACGGCTCTCCCAGGCACAGGAAGAATAAAGACAAGGGACCGAGATCACCAGGCATGCGCTGCTCGCAACTGGTTTTGCGTTGAGACCTTGCCTCTCGTCCACTCCTTACCCCTTTATTTCTGACTTGTCCGGGATTGCTAATTGGGTCATCCCACACAACACACACCTCTCCTCAGGACAATCAGGGCTCAACGCGAATTGACAATATTAATTTTTGAAGCTCGAAGAGGCTCGCTTCAAAGAACAGAATCAATAGGACAACAAGCTCTGTCGTCTTTGGCCACAGCAAAATACACTGCTGGAACAGTCACTTTTTTGTTTACAGTGGCCGGTCGATACGGCTTCCTTTTCTTCTGCTTCCTGCCCGCCGCTGCCAACCGCATCTCCTTCTCTCCTTTCGACATTCATCATCTCACAACAACACAGCCTTCCACATCTTTCGACATGTTCTACTCGTCTGGTGGAAGGCATGATGGTGAACCGAAACGATGAGGTGGACGGTGTGATCTTGGCAAACACCACCAACTGTAGCTCACCTCGCTACAAAGGCTTTTGTGTTTTTACCAAACATAAAAGTCGGCCCCTGGACAGGCCATCTCGGAAGAGAAAAGTACACAGAAGCTGGCGAGTGGTCGAGAGCTGAACAGGTGGCTGAGGGCCGGGCTCGGCACAGGAGAAGTTAAAAGGACTCGCCGTGCGAGCGCTCCTCGATGTCGACGAACCCCCCCTCCCCATCCTCTTCACCCTCTCACTCTACCCCTTACTGTCTTTTTACTCTCTTCGATGGCTGGGGCCACCTCGAGGTGCTGGACATATTTCTCATATCTTATATCTCTATTTTCTTTTGTCAACCTTGTGTCTCCTTTGTCTACTTCCACCCCTTTTCCTAAGATAGCGGGCAAGAGAATTGACGGAAACTCAAGAAAAGGGCAACACATCCTGGTGATGGTTCTCCCCTTTCTT
The DNA here is from genome assembly GCA_021396235.1 of Sporothrix pallida. Classification (NCBI taxonomy): domain Eukaryota; kingdom Fungi; phylum Ascomycota; class Sordariomycetes; order Ophiostomatales; family Ophiostomataceae; genus Sporothrix; species Sporothrix pallida. The sequence continues at coordinate 411,944 of WNYG01000025.1, forward strand.
TGCTGTTTACCTCGGTCTCTCCCCCAAACCAATATTAAATCCATACTATTATTATTCTGATTCTTTTCCATTTTGTGATCTGAGTATGCCAATAAACTTTGTAACTTGTAACCGTAGCCACAATGTTAAGCAGGTATTTGTACAACACCCGAACGGCCTTTCTTTTTATTCTATGCATATCTGCTCCTCCTGCATCCGTGGGGAAGTACAAGGGGGTGTGTCTAGTCGGACACGTGTAAGAAGAAGAGGAGGTGCAATACCTAAAGTCGTGCATGGCGAAATATTTTTATTGTCATCATCTTTACCCCTGAAAAACGGTCGCCGTGCACAGCATCACTCTTTCCCCTTTCCTTGCCATTCGGGGAACACGGCATTTTGTTTCTTTGCATCTAGAACTTGAAGTGACGACAGTGGCCAGGCCCCAGCTGCCCGGCGTACTTCTTGTAATTGCTTGCAGTTCACTTCTGCAAGTCGATGTATAAATACAAAAGTGATGCCATACTGACTACGCTGAGGTGGTTGTCCATTTCGAAATTTTACTGTTTTCCACACCTGTACATGCTCTCATAGTGTTTCTGTACCACCTCGAGGAAACATCTGGCCGTCCAGGAGGAACACCAAGCTTAACGTGCATTCGGTATTCTTTTTGTTCTCTCAAAACACAAAGAACAGATCCTGCCGACGCTCTTGTGCAACGTCAAGTACGACGCACGCCGTACTCCTTTGGCCGGCAATCCTTTATCGTTTGCTCTTTTAGGAAATATCTCCGTTGTGCTCATCTTGTCTCACACCGCTTCTCCGTACGGATTACTTAAATTTATTTCGTTTTGTTTCAATACATTAAACTTCGATTGGGAATAAAAAGACCATTCTAGTCGGCCAGTTTAATCTAACGTTCTGTAAATTCTTTTCCTTGTGAGATGAAAAGAATAGAGGAGTAAGAATTAAGATAGAGTTTAAACATGAAGTGAAGTAAAGTAACCGTAACAAATTAGGAGATTAAATAACCAAACAGATAAACTACAGATAATGGTATACTAAATAACAACTGTGGACTTGTGACCCTTACACGGGTCAAGAACACATAAATCATGATACAAGTAAACAAGAAACAAAAGACTCCCCAGCCTCCTCTTTACTTGCCCTCCGACAGGTCCTTGGCCAGGCCGTGCGCGATCCAGTCGGCAAACGACATGGTCGTCACCATCGGGTTCACGCCGCTCGCGCTCGGCATCACACTGGCGTCGGCCACATACAGGCCCTGTGTGCCCCAGACCTGGCCCTTGGGGTTGACCACACTGGCCTTGCCGCCGTCGTCGCCCATGCGGCACGTGCCCATCTGGTGCGCCGACGCAAACGGCGTGGCCACGTTCCAGCCGCCCCAGATGGCCGACGAGGAGAGGGCGGCGTCGCGCACGTCCTTGGTCCACTGCTCAAAGGCGTCCTCCTCCTTCTTGGCGGGCGTGCCCTTGGGAAGGCGGACATAGGGCTTGGTGTGCGCGACGTAGGCGCGGATCTCGTTGGCGCCGCCGGCGTGGCACAGGCGGGCAATGCCAATGACGCCCTCGACGGCGTGCTCCCGATCGAGCTCGGAGGCCCGGTAGTCGACAATAGGCTGGCCCGTGACGGGGTCCGGGAAGACACGGCCGCTGTCGCGGTCGCGGGTCAGGGCAATAAAGGCGTCCATGTGCGGGTAGCGCATGGCGGCGAGCTTAAAGTCGAGGGCGCTCTGCCACGGCAAGTTGGCGAGAGCAGCGTAGGGCTGTGCTGTTAGTGGTGAAAATCGTCATGAGTTGACTATGTTGAAAGACTTACCACCATGCAAGTAGACTCGAGCCGGGGACCGTGGTATTCGCCGTCGAGATCCTCGAAGCTGGTGCAGATGCTCGTGATGATACCCTCTGTCAAGGTGGTTAGTATACTGACGGAGCAATAGTTCACGGTAAAGATCAGTGGCCACTTACTGTCCATGGGCTTCGTCTCCTCCTCAAAGAAGGCGGCCACAAAGTTGCAAGGATGCAGATGCAGGTTCTTGCCGATTTGGGGGTTCTGAACTGTTAGTCAATGTCTTTCCACACATTAAAGTACAAGCCGGCACAAAACGAGGGCTTACCGAAAGACCACTCTTCTTGAGAACGACAGGGCTCCACAGACTGCCAGCGGACACAAGGACCTTCTTGGCCTTGATGATCACGCGCTTCTTGGTCCGCTCGTCGCCCTGGCCGGCAACACCGCCATTGGCATCTCTCGACGTCCACGTGCCGACGACACCGATGGCCTTGGGGCTCGTGGCCGACGTCGAGTGCGGGATCGACTTGGCTGCAGCCCCGACACGCGTGCCGTCGTCGCCCTCAAAGAGCACACGCTCCACCTGGAAACCCTCGATAAACTGGGCACCCGCATCGGCGGCGGCCGGCAGCCAGCTGACCGACGTGCCCTGCTTCTCGGCCGACGCACAGCCCAAGTGACAATAACCGTCGTCGTGTGCCTTGCCGCCCTTTGTGTTCTGCAGCAGGCTGGCGGCCTGGAAGCCGAGCTTGTCGGCGGCGTCGAGGATGACACGGCCGCGGTGCGACTGCTCGTCATAAATTTCACCAGTGGCAGCCTGTCCCGGCGGGGGCTCGACCACGGCGTTGACGCCCATAAAGTCGCAGACACGGTCCATGGACGCGTCAAAGGACGGCGACGTGATAAAGCTCATGCCGGGCTGGTCCTTGGGGGCCCATTCCTTGCGGACGCGGTCAGGCGTGCGCAGACTGACGGACCAGTTGATCGTGCCGCCACCGCCCCAGCAGGCACCGGCGACAACCGAGACACCGGGATCGGTCGAGGCCAGGACGCCATTGTTCTCAAACAGCAGGCGGGCACCCTCGTTCTGCGGCATCGGCAGCTGCGACTGCGGGTAGTGGTAGCCCTTTTCGACGACGACGACGCGGTGGCCGGCCTCGGCCAGGACCTTGGCGGCCACAGCGCCGCCACAGCCCGAGCCGACAATCACGACATCTGTCTCCACCACCTCAAGGCCCTTGTTGTCGTCGTTGTCCTTGCCAAACTGCAAGAACTTGTAGTCGTAGCTGGGTCCGGCCTTCCAGTTTGTGGGGAAATCCACATAGCCAGTGACCTTGCGGAACATGGGCGACGACATAGCCCAGGATGTCTGGCCTAGCGCCTGGAACGTCCGGGAAATCTTGCGGATGACCGGGATCCAGGACTTGGACCAGTTCTGCAGGATCTTCTCGCGCACATGCACGGGCTGGTTCTGGATAGGAGTGCAGTAGCCCGTCAACGCAAAAGCGCCAGCACGGCCGCTGAAAGCTGTGTTAGTATATGGCCTCAAACTATGAGCCTTTCAGCAAGTACCACTGAAGAACATACGATAGAGTTGTCAGGAGTCCGCCCAGGTCGGCCTTGTCCTTGGCGGAGATGCCGGAGACGGTGCGCCGGACACCCATGAGGAATCTCGGGTTGTCAGAGGCCCGGTCGGCCAGGAAATCTTCGATTAGTGCCACATCCGGCGGGTTGCTGATCGAGCCGCGCGCCTGGGCAATGGCCTTCTCGATATCCGCCTTGGGCACCCGCGTAAAGCTGGCCCGGTTGAACTGGAGGTTGTCGTCGTGGGCAGCTTTGATCGCCTTTTGCTGCTCGATCCGGGCATCACCGGTCGCAACAACGGGCGCCAGGACGGCGTCGAGAAGAGAAAGCAGCACGGCCCATTGCGTCTCGTCCCACCAGTCGCCGGACGGAGGTGGTGCAAGAGCCGGTGTGTCGGGAGCTGTCCGCTGAGCTTGCGCCGGCTTTGCTTCCGCCGGCTGTGTTTGTGCCGACGTTTGCGGTTGCTGCTTTTGCGTCTTTGCTGCCTTTCCCATCTTGGCGGAAAAGGGTATCGTGACGTTGTAACGATGAAGCTGGTAAGACGCGCTAGTCGTGAGGCCAAAGGAAGCTCTGAGTATGATGCAAAACGGGTCGGGTCGCGAAAATAATCACCAAACTGCTGAAGGAAGTATCACGAAGGAAATAAATAAACAAAAGAAAAAACGTACAAACCGGAAACCGGGGATATGTAAAGAGAAACAGCAAGGCCGGCTTCTCTTCCGAGTCGAGAGATCCTCATACAGGAGCTTGCCACGAGCTCGTTGCTCTGCCTTCCCCTCATTTTTGTCCATCTTGAAGCGTGTTTCTGTATACAGTGTCCTCGGCACTGGCCTCAAACCAACAGCAGCGCGGGGAAAGCTAAGCTTCTGATAACGGGCTACTGCCTAGCAGCTTCTTTGGAAGGGGTAAAATGCCGGGGTTGGTGCGGTGATCATCGTTGTTAGGAAGTATTTGCGAATAAATTCAACTTGATGCAATGTTCGTAAAGACATTGGTTTTTGATTCGTTCCTCGCACATACCCGTCGTACAAATGACGGTGCCGATGCTGTGAGACGATGCTCCTCTTGCTCCTCAATTGGAGCACCGCTCCTTTGCCTTACGTCAGATGGGCGGCTGTTGGCTTACCATTCTGAGGTTCTCTGGGTCAGACGGTAGACGCACAACGGCTCCCTCCGCTCGGGATGAACTACAAACCCGCAATACTAATTGTTCGCCCCTGGCGGATGGCACGGAATTCGAGATCTTGTGAGAATCTCAATCGACTGATTGACTGCACGAGTCTTGCAAGTCTCAAGTCTGGGGGGCTTTTTACCCCAGAAAGCGGAGGCACTTGCTCCCACTGTATCGACACTGTGCTAGTACAAGCAGCTGAACTTGACGGATGGGCTCATTAATCACTTTTTCTCGACTGGTGTGGCTGGGCACGCCTTGCCAGAAATGGCACGATGTGTGCTGTGGCTGTCGGAACGAATCCGGGGTCGACAAGCACCAAAATGTCGGATCGCATCCGGGGCTGAAAAGGACGGCATTGCAAAGGAGTCAAAAAGAAGAAAACAGAATACGGCTTGGTTTGTCAGAATGGCCTCGGGCGTCAATGGGAAGGGTGGCATCAAACAACGCAGGTGGCATGACAAAAACAAATGCCGTAGTCACAGCCGCAGCCTCAGAGATCTCGAGATTCGAGATCCAAAGTATGTGCATGTTGATGTTGGGCTGCTCGAATTGCAAGACTGGGGGAACAGGGCTAGTTTAATAGAATCAGAACGGTCGAATGCGGGGAAGCGGCCCAAGTATCTGGGTGACCGGTATTAATAGTGATTGGGAGATTGGCAGATTAAGATATTGAGATATTGAGATGATTGGAAATTAAGAATAGGGTAAAGGATAAAGGCAAAGAATAGGATCGAAAGCAAGGTCCGAGAGGCGCACGGGGCGGGTTGCTCAAACGGCGAAAAGAAAGCGAAAAGCGGCACTTGTCGCGTGGGCAAGGGGAAAACGGGATTCCGACAATAACGCGTCGTGGCTGCTGGTGATCTTTGTTGAGAATTCGAAGACGGAAACGGAGAAAGTGAAGCTGATAGCAGAGCAATGATGTGCTCCACCGTCGATATTTTTTTTGTTGGCAGCCTCGGTAGTGCTCTATCGCTACGGAATACTCCTCTTTCTGTCACCTCTCACAGAAGGAAGCTGCTACTCTCACCTCCTCAAGACTCCATACCCCTGTTCGGTCCTTCCCTGCCCCACGCAGGCTGTGACGACGAAAGTGGAAATGGGGGGAACGAGAGATGTCAGAAACAAAAAAGCAGAAAAAAATGCACGTGAAAATGGGGTTGACGGTCGTCCCTGCCCTATTTTGGAATTCTTCCCGGAACAACACTGCAATCACTTTGAGTTTGAAGGAGCTTTTGAGGAGCCTTTTCGCGCAACGCGCCTTCTGCGCCCAGGCCCAGATCCAAAGCGAATTGCGCTTTTGTGCTGTCGATTGGTCCTTCCTGTGTAGCAGCCGCGCATCTTCTGGTTTTGTTGGGGATGGTGCGGGGCAGGTTTATGTTTGCCTCTTTCTTGACATATTTTTTTTAAGTGGCGGCGGGAAGGGGCGTTTCAACCGCAGGGCAGACTTGCAGCGGAGCGGTGGTTTCCTTGACACATTGGCTCAATTGGCAATTGCTCTTCATCGTGCCTTCTTCGAGGGCATTGTTGTGCATACATAGTAGGAGACACAAGAAGGAAAGAAAAACAAGTGAACTCGGACAGAAACAGAAACAGCACAGCAGCGGGGATCGTACGTTGTGTGTACTGTACCACAATCTAGATAGCGAAGGAGCGTTCCGCAAGATCGAGTTAGATGTGCCTGCCTCGTCCACCTGAGCGTTTAAACTCATTTGGGCAACAGCCAACACGAAGAAGCAGTAATATGCAGCAAAAAGAGAAGGAATGACCAAAGATCTCGAAGAAAAGAACTCCAAAAGAAGGAACGGATGGCGGGGCTAGGCTGGGCGAGAAGGTACAAGCGGCGTGGGCACTCGACGGGGCCCCTGGCTGTAAGTCGCGCTTTCCCATTGGCCAATTCTCACTTTCCCAACAGTTTTTTTCTTGACTTTTTTTTTCCAACCTCAAGGATCCCAATAAGGCAGGAAACACTGGAGACGGCACAAGAGGGCTGATAAAGAGAGAAGGCACATTTTGACAATCAAAATAAAGACAATCACGGTTTCGATCAAACATGTGAAAGTTGCCATTCACTCCTTCCTGCTTACTGACCGTTGGAATCCAAATAAAGAATGCACTGGGAAACAGCAACCTTTGCGGACGCGGCTGTCGTGGAAGGCGCGGGGGTGAGGAAAGGGAGACAACGGAGAGACCACGGGCGCCTCTATTGCCGATGAAACATGGCAAACACGGAACCCTGTTTCCCGTCTCCTATCTGGTGCCCTGCATCCATATTCTCTTGACCATTTTACAGCACTGAGAGGCAAAAGAAAAGAAAGCAAAAGAGCAAGAAAGCAAGAAAGCATCTCCGAAAAGTCGTTGTGGTAATGGATGACGCCCTTCAAAGCACCATCGTACGGGCAGCCATGGAGCTCGTTATCGACATCCGCACCTTCCTTGCCGATCTATTTTGGTCGATCAAGAATGAGGGAAGGCTCTCAGGCTGTCAGGGTATCGACGGCAAGGACGACCTGGAAAAACAGAATCGAATCTTACGTCGTACCCCGACGCGACATTCTATGAGGTTGATACCTTCTCAGTATCAGTGTCACAAGGAAAAAAGTCGCACCTTCCATTACAGTCAGGCTCGCCTTCCGCCACGATTTTTTGAAGCACGAAAGGAAACAACTCAACAAAAAACAGCTCCAAGCACCTAGTTCTTCCCCCGATCATCTGGGCCCCATACTACTTGCAGGCGAGCTGCACGGAGAAAGAAAGGTAGTGTAAGTCGACTTGGCGCTTGCGAATTTGCCTCTCGAAAACCTTTGATCATCTACCCGCCAGAAGGTCACTGTGGCATGGACCAGGAAAAGAAAAGAAAGAAGAAAAAAAACCCACAGTTTCCTTGAATATCTGCATCAACAGCTATGTGGCCCAGATCCCTTCCGGCGGTCGGATTCAGGTTCATTAGGGTTAGCTCCTCAATTAAAGACGGTCGTGCTTTCCAGAGCACGCTTTGCGGCCTGGCTGGCACCTGCCCTTGCCCTTCCCGTTTCTCTTTGTAAATAGCACATGCCGCTCGCTGCTTCCTCACCATCCATCCGTTCTTTCTTATTTGAACATTGTTTTGGTTTCTTCATTTGTTGACCCTCCTACCTTTGTTTTCCATCTTTGTTTGGATTCTTCTCTTCTACTTCAAATCCATCTCGAGCCCCCTTTCTTCTCTCCTTATCCTCTTCATTCTTTCAACAGAGTTGAGGACGGCCACCATTTCCACGTCGTGTGCCTCATTTCCATCTTCGTCTAGCACACTGACATCCCGAGTTCTCAGCTCTTGTCCTCGTTTCATTTTATCCTCCTCTTGTCTCTGGACACCGCCTTTCCGCTTTTCCCTACAATTTGACCTCTCTCCTCTCTCACCTCGCTTTTCAGTTACCTTAACGCACGGTCGTCCCCATTTGCCTCCTTTTATTTTTGTCTGGAATTATCCCTTGAGTGTCCAGCCGCAAACACCATCATCATGGCTGCTTCACGCGTTGTCGCGAAGCTCCCTTTGCTCTCATACTTCCGCCTGCCCCCCAGCTCGGACCCGGCTTTTCTGCCTCTTCCTGAGCCGGGCTCTCTGGCTTACAACCCCCCTTTCCGCATTTCGGACAGCCTCTATGCGGCTGCCCTTGACATCCGTGTGCCGCTGACCATTGCGGCGGTCTACGCTGTCACTGCCAAGCTTCTCAACAAGTACAACAAGTCCACCAACCGCCGACCCTGGGCCATCAGCCAGACCAAGGCGTTCTTTGCGTTTGTCGTGGCTCACAATGTGTTCCTTGCTGTCTATTCTGCCTGGACCTGGATCGGCATGGTCAACATGCTCCGTCGCACTCTGGCCAACCCCTTTGCCAACACCGGTGACCCGAGCACTAGTGGCTGGGCCTCTACTGTTGACAGCATCTGCCGCATGAGCGGTGCTCCCGGTCTCGGCAACGGTCTCATCTACGACGAGCGCTCTGGCATCTGGACGACCCAGTCGAGCCCTGTCTCGGCCGAGTTCGCCGTCACTCCTGACCGCAACCAGCCTGGCCGCATGTGGAACGAGGGTCTTGCCTTCTACGGCTGGCTCTTCTACATTAGCAAGTTTTACGAGGTCCTCGACACCTTTATCATTCTTGCCAAGGGTAAATACAGCTCTACTCTTCAGACCTACCACCACGCCGGCGCCATGATGTGCATGTGGGCCGGAATGCGTTACATGAGCGCTCCTATCTGGATGTTTGTGTTTATGAATTCCTTCATCCACACGCTGATGGTAAGTATCTCCAACAATCCCATCTCACTTTCGTCTGATTGCTCCCAGTCTAACAACCTCACAGTACAGCTACTTCACCTTCACGGCTTTCTCTGTCCGTGTCCCCACCAAGGTCAAGCGCTCGCTGACTTCGGCTCAAATCACCCAGTTCCTGGTTGGTGCTTCCGTTGCCGTGTCTCACTCCTTCATTGGCTACACTGTGCCTGCCACCTCGTCCAAAGACAATGGCATTGTTTCTGGCACCCCGGCTGTGAACGCCACCTCCCCCCAGGCCGGCCAAGCTGCTCCCACACCTCTCAAGGCCATATCATGCATTGCGACGTCTAGCGAGACTTTTGCGATCTGGCTTAATGTGGTTTACCTCGCACCCCTGACGTACCTGTTCGTCAAGTTCTTCATTACTTCCTACCTGTCTCGCAGCAAGGCCGAAAGCGCTCGCACTGCCGTTGGCAAGGGCGGCGTCGATGGCACATCGGAGACTAAGGCTCGCAAGCTGGCCGCCGCGCCGACCAATGCTCCTGCCAGCCTCGTTGCTACTATTGCTACGACTGAGGAGGAGGTCCGCCGCCGTCTGAGCAACGTCGGCAACCTTGCCGAGAAGGCCGGCTGGGACGCGGCTATTGGCCTCGAGAAGGAGGTCTATGGAGTCTCCGCCGAGGCTGTTGAGTCTGACGCCTCTCAGGACATTCCTGTCGCGCCTGTTCAGGATAAGTCCAAGAAGTCCAAGGCCAAGCACAGCAAGTAAAGTGGTGCAACCACTGCCGCTTTGATTGAGCTGATGGGGGAGTCTTTTCTCTTCCGTGTTTTTTTCTCCATTTTTTTCCATTCTGGGGAACACGATTAGAGTCAATTTCAATTGGCCAGGAGGTGAACATTTCTACAGACCTAAAGATTGAGAGCCGCAAAAATTGCAAATGCATAGAAGCAGAAGTTTAGAGTTTGTTGTGTTTTTGTTTTTCACAAGGGAGCATTTCATAGTCATACCGGAGTATACAGGGGCGTCTTTGTTTTGGGGGCATTATTGAATTATCTTGTAACTGGCAATGCCTGAACATTCATATCAAAAATAGAATTCTTTATCATTTACTTTTCGCCCTTGACTGGTGCTTCAATGATACATGCGGAATGAGATACAGTAACAGGCTACAATACAGTATGGTGCATCTTGTACTACACAGCTTTGGGAAACACATGATGCACTTTTCACAATTGATGAACTCGAGATAATTAAACTTTTTGTATTCGAAAGATATTCCCATAATGTCAGATAGACAAAATAAAATACTCGATCCATCAACGACCTTTTGAGGCAATCTGAGGCCGTCCTTGGCCTGTTCCGTCACTCCTTTTTGGGGCCCTTTCAACTCCATTTTTGACCATTGTACTCCCCTCCCATTTCATTTTCTTTGCCATTTTCCGCGGCCCCCCTCCCTTTGCTGAATAACAACATAGAACAAGACGCCGAACAATCCGAGCCGCATCGAGAACAATTTGTTAAACATGGCAAAAAAGGAAGGGCAAACCAGAGAAAAGAAGGCAAGGAAAGGAAAATAAAAAAGGAAAGAAAAAGGAAAAGAAAGTAATAAATCAAATGAAAAAAGACGATATACTTGAGACCCTTTCGTTAAAAAAAAAACTTGAAATAAAGACATGAAGACGGGAGATAACATGAAAAAAAGACAACAGATAGACAGATAGCCGATAGCCCTCGAAAACGCCGCCAGGGTCAGATAATAAAAATTGGTGCATCGAGAACAACAAAGAGAGAGAAAGAGAAGCAAGCAGAGTCCATGACGAACAAGCAATGCTACTCGCAAATCTTGTCGAGCACCCCTTCCAGCTAAGGTATGCCACCCTGGTGAGGTTGTAAAAAATCGGGAGGTGGTGGGGGGAAAGAGAGTCAGGTTGGCGATGTCCTTGTGGTTGCTGGGGGTTGCTGCAGAGAAAGCGAGAAGGCTGTTGTCGTTGTCTTTTGTTGACTCGGTTTGCTTCCCGTCTTTCTTGTTTGTTCTCTTCACCCACCCCATAGTAGAATCCCTTAAGACCATTTTCCCACCCACTCCATAGCAGAAACAGAACAGGTGAGTCTATCAATACAAAGCAAGACATTGCCAGCGCCAGGTATTGTCGTTTTCAAACTCATTCTCTCTTGCGTACAACAACAAACAGCAACGAACAACAAAGCAGTTGATGAAAATGTAGTGGAAAGCAAGAGAAAGGCAGCAGAAACAACAACGACAACAGGCGTGAGGCGGGTAACATTGCATCATAACGAGAAACGAGCGAAAAAAGGGTGACGAACAAACTCGTCATAAAATAAAAGCAGAAAGAAGCCGACCATTCGTGTTGGGAAAAAAAGATAAAATAAGGAAATGTTTGGTATCATCAAAGGAGGAAAATGCGCCGGTGTTTGCACCGTGCTGCTAACAAACCCCCATATTCATTATGCCCATACTCTGCGCGCTCCAAAATGGGAGCGTACCAGAGTTATGTGTGTGTGGCAAACAAATAACAACCCGCTTAGTTCTTCTCCTCAGCCTTGGCCTTCTCGCCCTCCTCGGCAGGAGCCTGGTTCTTGACGTACTCCTGGTACACGCCGAGGGCCTCCTCAACCTTGGCCTTCAGGGCAGCCTCGTCGTCAACAAGGTGCACCAGCTCCTGGTTCTCCATCTCCAGAAGCATACCGGTGATCTTGCCGGCAAGCTCGGGCTGCAGGGCCTGGATCTTGGGGAAGATAACCTCACCCAGGATCTGCTTCTGCTGCTGCTGGTTGTTGCCAACGCTGTTCAGCTGGGCCTGGAGCAGGGCCGACTGGCTCAGCTCGGGGCCGGGAGCGGGGCCGGCATTCTGGTTGCCGCGGCCGCCCTGAGGGCCGTTGAAGCCACCGCGGCCACGGCCACCGCCGTTCTGGCGGGTCGAGGGAGGGAAGCCGGGCAGGCCGGGGCCGCCCAGGTTGTTGCCGTGCATGCCGGGCATGGGGCCACGGCCGCCAGCCGGGGCACCGCCACGGCCAACCGTCTGCTGGACCTGCTGCATGGCAGCAATGTACTGGGCGTTCTGGGGGCCGTTGAAGGGGACACCAGGGGGGAACTGGCCCGGCAGGTACATGTTGGGGGGCAGCTGCTGGGGAGGGATGCCGCCACGGCCGCCCTGGGGGAAGTTGCCGGGAGCGAACTGGCCGGGACGGCCGCCGGGGATCATGCCACCCTGGGGGAAGCCCATGCCGCGGCCACCCTGGGGCAGGAAGCCCTGCTGCTGGTTGGGCTGGTAGAAGACCTGGGGCTGCATGTACGACTGGGGCATGCCGGCCACGGCAGCAGCCTGCTGCATACGCAGGGTGTTGCGGGCCTGGATGCTGGCCTCCAGCTGGCTCTTGCGAACCTCCTTCTTCTGGGCAATGGCAACGTACAGGGGCTTGCCGTTGACCATGCGCTGGTTCATCTCGGTGACGGCCTTGGTGGCGTCGTCGGGGTTGCTGAAGCAGACGAAGCCGAAGCCCTTGCTCTTGCCGAGCTTGGGGCCCTTGTTGGCCTTCTCCTCAGTCTTCTCCTCGCCCTCGGCGGCCTCCTTCTTCTCCTCAGCGGCCTCGCCCTCGGCCTTCTCCTCCGTCGTCTCCTCCTTGGTCTCCTTGGCGGCCTCCTCCTCACCCTCGGTCAGCGTCTCGCGCATAACCTTGGCTGAGGTGATGGGGCCGTAGGGAGAGAACAGCTCACGGAGCTTCTCGTCATCGACCTCGTCATCAAGGTTCTTGATGTACAGGTTGACGCCGACGTACTTGCTGGCCTTCTCCTGGCGGGCAGCCTCATAAGACTTGCGGAGTTCCTCCTCCCGCTCATGCTTCTTCTGAGCACGGCCAACGTACAGCTCCTGGCCGTGGAAGTCACGCTCGTTGAGCTCGGCCACGGCGGCGGCAGCAGCGTCGTGGGCCGTGAAGTTAATGAAGCCAAAGCCACGGCTCTTGCCAGTCTCCTGGTCGCGGGCAATGGTGGACGAGGTCACGGTGCCGTACTTCTCGAACAGCTCGCGGAACTCGTCGTCGGTGACGTCAGGGCTGAGGTTCTTGATGTAGATGTTGGTGTAGTTGGCCTTCATCTCCTCGAACTTGCTCTGGCGGTCCTTCTTGGGAATGTGGTGGCCGACGTACACCTTCTTCTCGTTCAGAAGCATGCCGTTGACGTTCTTGATGGCCTGCTGGGCAGCCTCATCGGTCTCGTAGTGCACGAAACCGTAGCCCTTGGAGGCACCGTGCTCGTCCTGGGCGACCTTGCAGCTCAGAATGTTGCCAAAGGCAGCAAACGTGTCGTGCAGGGCCTTGTTGTCGATGGCAGCATCGAGGTTCTTGATGAAGATGTTGCCCTGGCCAGTCTTGCGCAGAGCAGGGTCGCGCTGCGACCACATGATGCGGCAAGGGCGGTTCTTGATGAGAGTGTAGTTCAGCTCCTCGAGGGCCTTCTCGCCATCGGGGGTGCTGTTGTAGTTCACGTAGGCGTAGCCCAGCGAACGGCGGGTGACGGCGTCACGGCAGACGCGGATCGAGGCAACGGGGCCGATCTGCGAGAACAGCTCGAAGAGCATGGCCTCGGTGACGGACTCATCGAGCTCGCCAACATACAGTGAAGCAGAGGCCTGCTGATGAGCAGCCGCCGAGCTGGGGGTAGGGCCGGCAGCATCGAGGTCGGTGGCCTCGCCAACGCTGGTGTTGATGGCGGGGGCAGTCTTGTCGCTGCCGTTAAGCGAGGCGTTGTTGAGCTCGTTGGCGAGCTGGTCGACAGAGGTGGAAGCAGCCATTTTGTCGGTTTGGTTGGGTGGAAAAGGAGAGTCTGTCGATGGAGATCGCTGTTAGTGGGATGTTCAGAATGTGAAATAAAAGTAAAATAACAAAAAACGCTTCAATGTCAAAAAGGCCCCAGAAACGTCGCTGCAATGGATGATGCCACAATGCAAAGGGAAATGCAGCGAAGGAATCGCCCAACGCAGACGACGCGAACGGAAAGGCCTGGATGCGAAACAAAGAAAATCGACGAAAAGGCCACTGAATGGCCCCTCGCCAGCGTCTGTTGGAAGGGAGCAGTGCCGCGTACCTGTTAAGAGAGAGACGAAATTCGGTAGAATGACAGGTTTCTGGTCTTGGAGATGTGTGTTTTGAGATATCCGTTCGACTGGCGAGATGGAATATCGTGATATTTTTTTGGGGTTTCCGTGGGAAATTAGCTGGACGGAAGTTGGCTTGGATTTTGGTTTTTTGAATGGATTTTCAATTTTTTTTGTGATTTGAGCAGTGAAATGCAGGTTCGAGAACAGAAATCAAGTACGGTGAAGTACTGTCAAATCGTGTTCTCTATCGGATGTGGAAGTTTTGGATTTTGAAGGTGGTTGACGAAGGGAGAGGGAAGAAGGAGAGAGGGGAGAAAGAATTTCGCTGTCGCGCTCTAGTTTAGATATGCTCGATTTTTTTTTTCACTTCCATTTTTTTCTGCCCTGCACATTCACTTAGCGTAGAAATTGGCTTGTGGAGGCTTATGTAATGTCTGTTGTGGAGCTTGGAAATGAGGGTTGGTTGGGAAGGAAGCGTTTGGCGGTGTGGCACGTCACTAATAATGAGAACACACCACCAATCTCAGCGATACCACGCTGCAGATATCGCCACGTGACTCTATTTCGTGATAGTTCTTTCCCTCAACAGCAAATAAGAAGAGCGGTGGCGAGGGAGGCGCGCCCAGCGAGTAGTTTGTTTGTGTTTTTATTAACTCCATTGTTACTTCCTTTTTATAGAATTCAAGAAAAGAACAGAAGGGTCTCGGGAAGGAGCTTTTGTTGTTGGGACTGTCGCTCTTGCCGCCTGCTTAAATTACAGTGTTCGGTTTTGTGTTGCTCGTTTAAATGAAGAAGGCACGGACGAGCAAGCATCGTGCCCCACCGTCTGACTTCCTCTTCCAACGGCTGTAATATCTTGTCTCCCTGTTTACGAACCAACGGTCTCTCCTTCCTTACGGCCGTCCTCGTCCAACGCTCTTTCCTGCATAAACGCATGCCATTTCCAGAGGGAAGGGACATTGCACGGCGGAATTATGCCATGTGGAAGGTGCGACGATGTGGGATGCCGCCGATGTATTACAAGGAAACCACGCTCCGTGCAACATCGTAGGGAAATCTATCTTGCAAATTGGAGAGGCAAGAACGCATGTTGCTCTTTCTGTTTCCTGGTGGAGGCAACGAGGCTGCCCAGGCATACCTCGAGTTAGCGCCACTGTCCCTGTACGTTACATGTCACTCTCCTGAAAATGATCAAAATGCCTGGAACCTGACAATCTGAGTGCCGAACTCGCTGGTCTGCCTTCGAGAAGCTGCTGTGATAGAGCAAGTCTTAGCGGCACTCTGACTAAATTCTGAGGCTAGCCACAGTGAACTTTCTAGAACGCGGCGTGCAACTGTTACCTATCAGGGTAAGTGGGTGGCCTGCCGCACCTTCCCGCAGTTAGCACTCTCACCCGGCCCAGTAATACTAACAAAGTGCCACGGCGGCCCCGTCTGCCTAACAAATACTATGAAGGCAGGTCCAACGCCCGTCCGCCCTACCTTCCTGCCTGAACTATTGAATATCTCTTCCTTTTCTTCGCATTCACGCATTGCATTGACAGATTGCCTCACATGGTTCTCGCTTTTCAGTAAGACAGCACTTTTCACGATTTCGACAGCCCTCGGTGGCGATTTTACGACGCGATACCTCTTCCTACGATCCCAGTTGCGTGCGCCAGATAGGACCCCGCGCTTGCACCATTCACATTCCCCGGCCCACGGCCGCAGACGAGCAGGCGGCGTTTCTCTTCCAAAAAGCTTCTCGACAACTGCACGAACAAGTGAAGACACAAAGACGCAGCAGCCATGTTTCCGACCTTCTCTGGAAACTCGCGGCGGCTGCGGAACGTCAACCTCAGCGGACAGCGCCACTCCAACCCGTTCACAGCCCACTCACTGTCGCCCGGTACCGGCTCGGGCGCTTCCAAGACTGTTGCAGATGCTCAGGCCGGCCGGCGGCAGCGACAGCAAGAACGCGAGGAGCTCAAGGCCGCACGGTCGATCCAGAAGACATGGCGGGGCCACAGGACAAGACGGCAGGTGAAGGCGGGGCGGCGGCAAGCTCTGGCCCAGCTGTTTGACCCGTCGAGCTCTTTGACACCAGAAGAGAGGATCCCCAGAGCTTTCCCTCTTTTATTGTCTGCCTTCCACGTTAAGGAAGAGGGCGATATTAAGCTCCTCTTCTTGTTCGCAAACGACCTGGCACAGACACAATACGCAGCTCTCACTTCAGGGCAGCTCTCACAGGCAAGGTTTTGGCACCTCGTGCAGATCCTGGTGCTCACTCTCGGTCAAGATCAGTACGTCATGACGCCTACTTTCCTCTCACGACACGTTGGGACTTGTTTACTGACTGCATCCTCTCCCTACAGGGCCCAGAGTCCATCGTCACAAGTCTTGTTCGACCTCCTTATCCGCATTATTCAACTACGACCACACGCTCTTCTCAACAGCCTCAAAGCCTACTACAGGATGCTCGCCAAGTTCTACAGCAAGGACGAAGAAGTATTGGGTGAAAACACGGCCAAATACTTGGAAACCTCCATTCTTCTACCTCTATCGACGTCCGAAACAATACCGGCGGGCTTCACACAGCGAGCTTATCATGAATTTGCAGCATCATTCTTGACACAGCCGTTCCCACTACGGGAAAGCACGGTTGCGTCCCTTTCGAATATTATTAGTCTTGACTCTCTGTCCCAGGCTGTTATCGACGTCTACGGATCCACAGAGAAGCGGCCCAGCCAGAGCACAGAAGAGTTGCTCTGGCTGCTGAGCCATGTCATTGATTTCCAGAGACGGGCGAGCGGAGAGACCCAAGGATCGTATCTCTACTTGAGAGCCATCTACACACAGCTCTCGTTCCTCTCCGGCGATGTGCGAGTTTGGCTCGCCAGCTACCAAAAGTTAGAAGTGCAGACGCCGCAGAGCGAATACTTAACTGCCCAGATCCGGTCCTTGGTGGACAAGGAGGAGACTACGAAGCTTCTCGAGCGTTTCACTGCCAGCCAGTCGAGCTCGTCTGGACAAGACTATGCCAGTCTTCTTGCCGGGTATGCGATTGTGCTTATTAGGTGCTTTCCCGACAAGGCAGATGACATTCGGTGGCAGTTCTTCATGGCAGACCTTCCGACGAAGTCTGGGCCCGTCCCTGCTGTGCGCTTCTTCTGGGAAGCCTCTCGCGATACAGCACTTTTCAGTCAAATCCTCAAGTCCCCGAAAACAACCCTGGACTACCTTTTGCAGAGGAAGCACCACTCTACGTCATCAACCACATCGCAGAGCGACTCAACCTGGAACCGGGAATGGCGCACTGTGTTGATGTTCCTCGAGCTCTACACGTTTGTGCTGAGACTCACAGACGACGAAGACTTCTTTGCTCCATTTCCCGGCACACAGTCTCCCTTTAAAGAAATAAAGAACCAACCCGCCACGCGTGTTCGGTCATCGGCTCTATCCTTGGATGCCCTAAAGACCTTGACATTGTTCCTCAAGAACCTGGCGTTCACACTCCTCCACAACGCGTCGGATTTGCTAAAGAGCGACTCATCAGAAACCACCTTCCAGCCATCTTACTCGAACAAATCGAAGAAGTCCCGCGATGTCGGCAACTACTTTGTTGTCCCTGGCTTGGACTATCGCATGTTCAAGTCGATTGTCATGAAGGCGATCCAGATGCTCTATGAACGCGACTCTCGCCGCAAGTTCCTTCCTCCCAACCACTGGCACATGACATTGAACTTTGATATGGCCCAGTTTGTGCCCGCCGTCGTTTCTGAGGAACAGAGGCAGCACGAGCTGGCCAATGATGCCACAGGCGAAGACGACGATGTGGACATGGACGAGGATGAGGACGACAGTGAAGACGAGATAGAGCAGCAAAGCTACGCGGCGACTTCCCGGTCGTTCGCTCGCACGTCGGTATATGCCGTGTTGGAGAGAATGCGCAGGCAGCGTGACAAATCCCAGCGAGAGCGACTGCTCACTACGATCGGGCCGAAGCTCGACATCCTCCGCAACATGCCATACGTTTTGCCATTCGAGACACGTGTGCGTATCTTCCGCGAGTTTGTCCAACTCGACAAAATTCGGCGGCGTGAAGGCCATTCCGACCCCGATGCATGGCGTGCCCACGTCATGGACCGGCACGGCGGCTGGGGCGAGAACAGCGCTGCACGGTCGATTCTAGCAAAGCACGGCGCACGTATCCGCCGCGATGCCATCTTTGATTCGGCCTTCCAGCAGTTCTGGGAGCTCGGCGAGGGCCTGAAGGAGCCTATCCAGATCACGTTCATCGACGAGTACGGAAACGAAGAAGCCGGCATCGACGGTGGTGGTGTTACAAAGGAATTTCTTACCTGTGCCCTTATGCAGGTGCTGTCTCCACAGGACGAGATATTTGTTTCGAACAAGGAGAACGCCATCTACCCCAACCCGCTCAAGCTCGGCCAGCTCAAGGCGACCCTGCAGAAGCACGCCATCATGGAGGGCACTGAGGAGTATACCGAACAGGTGCAAAGCCTGATGCGCCACTACGAGTTCATTGGGCGGATGATTGGCAAGTGTCTGTACGAGGGAATCCTGATCGACTTTGTGTTTACGGGCTTCTTTTTGTTGAAGTGGGCGCTCTCTGCCACGGACACGCCCTACCGGGCCAACATCAACGATCTGCGCGAAATGGACGAGGAGCTGTACCAGGGCATGCTGCAGCTCAAGAACTACGACGGCGACGTGGCGGATATGGATATCGACTTCACTATTGCCGACCAGGTGTCCCGCACCAATGAGCCGTTCAAGGCGGAAGTGCACAACCTTGTGCCCAACGGCGACAAGCTGCGGGTCACCAACGAGAACCGCCCGTTGTACATTTCGTACGTCGCGCGGCACCGGCTCATGCTGCAGCCACACTACGTGACCAACGCGTTCCTGCGCGGCCTGGGGACCATCATCGACCCCATGTGGCTGCGCATGTTCAACCAGAACGAGCTGCAGCGACTCGTCGGCGGCGACTCGTCCGAGATTGATGTCGAGGATCTGCGCCGCAACACGATCTACGGCGGCCTCTACGAGATTGGCGACGACCACCAGGAGCACCCCACCGTCAAGCTGTTCTGGGACGTCGTGCAGTCGCTGCCAGACGACGACCGCCGGCTGCTGCTCAAGTACGTGACGTCGACACCGCGCGCGCCGCTCCTGGGCTTTTCGCAGCTCAGCCCCAAGTTCAGCATCCGCGACGCCGGCAACGACGAGGCGCGGCTGCCGAGCACGAGTACCTGTGTCAATCTGCTCAAGTTGCCGCGGTACTCGACCGAGGAGACGCTGCGGGACAAGCTGCTATATGCGATCCGGTCGAACGCGCGGTTCGACCTGAGCTGAGGCAGCAGTGTTGAGATGGAATCGGTGTTCAGGTGGCTTTAATGTCTTTGATGGTTTCATGTTGTATTGTGCATACTGTTATGGCTGCATTTCTTTTGATCATTTTGATTTCATAATCTTTTTGTCGGATCCGTCATTGCGTTTTTGGAAATGGTTGTAGCAAGCACCGCTGTCATCTGCATATAGCGAATAAACCAAGATAAATATATTGACTGAAGAGAGGTCGAAGATATGAGTGATATATGTCGTAAATTGAGCACTCATTCCTCATACTCTCTTCAGCCAAGAGACACTTTAATAATGTAAGACATTTCTCTACACACAAATAGACCGTGGTCACCAGAAAAAGGACTTTATCCGGCGGCGATTACAGGTGCATGCCGGCCACGGTTTTAGTGGTTTCAGCGGGCTTATTAGTGGCCATTGACTTGGAGAGAGAGTTGGGGTGTGGAGAAAACGGACAACGGAATGGGGAACCGTAGCTTGATGATCAGCCAAAAAGGACCAGAGAAGGACGTAGATAATTGAAATGAAGAACCCAGAACTGGGGATCTCTCTTTTGACACTTTCAACTCATTTTTTGACGTAAACGACGACAGGCGGCATTTCTCAGTCGTGAGGTTTTTTTTGTTCTTCGTTTTCGACGCGGCTCGCCAACGCTCATTCGCTCCTTCCCCTGAATCTCACTACGACGTCTTTTTTTCGCGATTGCATTTTGGGGGGTTGCGCTATGATTTTCACGTGAAAGGGGGCTGCAAAAGGGAGACGACACGCGATACCAGAGCTTTTGAGCAGCACCAAAAGACGACACCAACGCGATCACAGGGACGACAGACCGGCGCATAGCACCAACACAACATGGTCCGCCTAGGACGAGCTATCGGCGTGGCTGCCGTTGCGGCCGCGGCCGTAGCGCCCGCCTCAGCACGGCCCTCTCCACAAGATAGTTCGGACGATTCCAACTCAAACTCCAACTCGAACTGCCCCGACTACACGTCCTACGCCATGGGCCGGGACCACCAGCCGTACTCGGGCGGCCGTCTCAATCTGCCGTATCAGCGGCCCATGCCCGAGTGCCGCAAGTTCAAGTCGGCCGAGGTCGAGCAGACAATCGACGCGATGCGCAAACTGGTCAAGGATCCAGACCTGTTCCGGCTTTTCGAAAACTGTTTCCCCAACACACTCGACACGGCAATTGCATGGCACGGGCTGGGAGCGGGGACTGAGGACAAAGAGGGTACGACGGGCACCCCCGGCGAAGAGCTGACGTTTGTGACGACGGGCGACATCAATGCCATGTGGTTGCGAGACAGCGCGAACCAGCTGCAGTCGTATCGGTCCTTGCTGAAGCCGAAGAAGAAACAGAATAAAGACAAGAGCGAGAACACCGGCAAAAAGGGCCTGTCGACGATAGCCTCACTGTTTCGAGGGACAATCAACCTGCAGGCACGCTACATCCAAAACTCGCCACACTGCAACGCGTTCCGGCCGCCAGGAGAGAGCGGTTTGACAGTGACGGGCGGGTTCGGCGGCGGCGACGTTGTGTACCCACCCGTGGACCACAGCACGGTCTTTGAGTGCAAGTACGAGCTGGACTCGCTAGCGGCGTTCTTGCAGCTGTCGTACGACTACTATGCGGCGACACAGGACGTGGCCTTCTTCGGAAGGCGGTATAAGAAGGAGGGCGAGGACGACACCAGCAGCGGCGATGATGCCGAGTTTAGGAGCACATGGGTACTGGCTATCGAGGCCATCATGTCGACTGCAGAAGAAATGACACAGGGAACCTATGGACCAGACGGCAAAGTTCATTTCTCGCCGTACCAGTTTCAGCGGCCGACGACGGTGGCCACCGAGACGCTGCCCAATGGTGGCTCCGGTGCACCTGTTCAGGCCGGCACGGGTATGGTGCGCAGCGCGTTCCGGCCGTCCGACGACGCCTGCACATACCAGCTGTTTGTGCCGGCCAATATGATGTTGGCGCGGTACTTGGCTGCGTGTGCCCCAATTATGGCGCAGCTCGGCCGCAGTTCAGCAATTTCGTCCTCCAAGAAGGGCGACTCCCTCAGAGAGGATCCCTTGTTCGATGCCGCCGCCGTGGCCGACGAAGACTACAGCGACTACCGCATGGGCCACCGCTCGCGCTACTACCACGAACTGGCGGTGCGCATGACCGATTTCGCCGAAACAGTGCGTCTCGGTATTGAGCGCCACGGCCGCGTCCACCATCCTGTTTATGGGGATGTCTACGCCTACGAAGTCGACGGTTTCGGCTCGCACAATCTCATGGACGACGCCAATATTCCGTCCCTCCTCAGTGCGCCCCTTTTAGGCTACGTCGACCACCGCGATCCGGTCTACCAAAACACCCGCCGCTTGGTGCTGAGCCACTCCAACCCTTACTACATGACCGGCCCCGTCATCAACGGCACCGGTGGCCCCCACGTCGGCACAGGCTTCGCCTGGCCCATGAGCCTGATCGTCCAGATCATGACGACCGACGACGAGTACGAGATCACAGTAGCCCTGCGCCAGCTGCTGACGTCCACCGACGGCCTTGGACTCATGCACGAGTCCATCAACAGCCGCGACCAGAGCGCCTGGACGCGGCAATGGTTCTCGTGGGCCAACGGCCTGTTTGGGCAAATGATGCTCGACCTGAGAGACCGCAAACCACACCTCTTGGCCACGAGCTTCCAGTAGTTTGGCTGGGCGAGGGCGGGAACTGAAGGTGTCATGGATTTAATAAGGAGCTCAAGAGTCATGGGGTCATGTGGGTTGGTTATTATGGCGTTTGGTGTTTTTATGATGGGTCTTTCATATGGGTTTATTATCGAGCAAATACTTTTTGATATTTCTATACTGTTAAATACACAGCGATTTACAGCGTATTTTTACTGAATCACTGGAAATGTGTGTCCTCTGCTGGATATATTGTCTTCAACCGACGGTGAATTCAGCCGAAAGGCGACTATTTAAATTGCATGTGGCCTCCATCTTCTCTTTCAGTCGCTTTTTCCTATTGATCGCCCCTCTGATCGTCTTCCCTTCACTATTGGGCCGCAAAAGACACCGAAGGACAGCTATGTCGTCCTGAAAAGTCCACAGTAAATAGCTGGCTGCCGTTGTTCCGCCCCTATTCCGATCGATTTAAGCATATGCAAAGACCCCTGTCTATTGTCCATTAGTGCCGCATGGGGGCCAAAATGGAAGGAGGAAAGAAGACGATGAAAGGAAGGAGCGACAAAGAGGAAGAAGTCCATGAGGGAGGAGGCTCTACAGAAGAAATGGAAGGAGCAAAGTTAGCAGTCATACGTGTAGTAAATTCATTTATGAAAAGACAAGAATGGCATCTTACATTGGTCTCAACTTATCGCTGTACAACAACACGACACACGGATCAAACACAGACAGCAGCGACAGCCTTTGAAACTTTCAGGGTCGACACAACAAGGACAGCACGGGTCTTGGCAAATCCCACAGCCCGCTGCACGTGCACTAAACTGGTCTCGATCTCCGTCGCCAGGGGCTCAAGCTTGTGTGGGGAGAGCTCTTCACACTTCACGGTCTCATTATTTTGCAAGACAATTCAATTCTTCAACTTAAACTCTTTACCTCCCGCCATCTTACCGAGGTGGCGTTTCCATAATACGGAGGACAGCCTTCTGTTCCTGTTCTGTGTTTCCAGCTCTCTGATTCGTCCCTCCTTCATTCCGTCCTCATCCATTCTGTCCCGTCCAAGATTTCGAGAAACAAGCTGTCCTTTCTGGGACACTCTCTGGATCGCTTTGCGCGTTGATTGCCAAGGAGTTGGCGGCTTTCTTTTCCACTTTCCACTCATTGCCGAGCCTTTGCTCATATTTTCATATTCCCTTCCTATCATCTGTCGCTCTTTCCCCTCTCATTGTCCTCCCTCCTTCCTTGAGCTTGTGTCGCTGCCCTTTCGCTCCTTCCTCGTGTTTCTTGTCCCACGCCTCGTTCTCCGCTCCTTCCCCCGTCACCTCGTATCACCACGTCCCACGTCTCACCCAAGAAATGCCCACGTGAACGAGCGCCTCCTTTCTTTCTCTTCTTCATCTTTTCCTGGAGGGGGCATGTTGGGGGCGTGACAGCATCATCGACGACGCGTTTTTTCTGACCCCGTCTCCGACACATTCGCCATGTCGTTCATCCGCGTTTTTGGCCGGCGCCGCAGCCGCCTCGCCGCGCTCGTGCTCTTCGCATTTTTCGTCCTAATGCTGCTTCCGACACCAAGGCACGAGCTCGGCAATGCCTTGTATTTTGCATTTTTCTCGCCGTCCAGCCACCTCCCGCTGTCTTCGCTCTCGTCCACACTCTCCGGCAAATCCTTTGACGTTATTCGTTATATCAACCCGCTCATCGGCACGGTCAATGGCGGCCACGTCTTTCCCGGCGCCACTTTGCCCTATGGCATGGCCAAGGCTGTAGCCGATACCAACAGCCCGGCTGAAAACGCTGCCGGTTTCGTCTCGGACTACAGCCAGATCATCGGCTTCTCGCACTTGCACGACTCGGGCACCGGCGGCAGCCCGTCCATGGGCCAATTTCCCATTTTTGTGCATCCAGGCTGCCCCGAAGATGACTACAGCAAGTGCGAGTACCCAGCATTCCGGCGTGCCGTGGTCCGCCGCAACAACACGGCCCGTGCCAGCCCGGGCTACTTTGCCATTGAGCTCAACAACTCAGTCAGTGCCGAGATGACGGCCACACAGCATGCCGCCCTGTACCGCTTTTCTTTTCCAGAAGCCATTGCAGCGGATGCGGCAGCCAAAAAGGCAGGGGCCAAAGCCCCCACTTCTCCGACGACATCCCTCCAGCTGTGGTGCGGCGACGCCTATGTGCCGTACAGCCCGCTAGTCATGGTCGACCTTTCTGATCTGGGCAACTCGCGCACCGGCGGTGGTATCCAGGTCTACCCCGAATCTGGCCGCATTATCGGCGACGGCCGCTATCAGCCATCCTTTGGCATGGGCCAGTACTCGGCTTTTTTCTGTGCCGATTTCCGGGGAGGCACTATCAAGAAGACGGGCGTGTTTGCGGGCACTCGCGCGTCCGACGCCGTCGACTTTGTCGGCAACCTAGGAGAAGGCGCGTTCCGTGACCCACGAGGTGCAGCCGGCGCATGGATCCAGTACGAGACACCTCCACCAGGGTCTGATCATACGATCACTGCCCGTGTGGGTGTTTCGTTCATATCGACCGATCAGGCATGCGCCAATGCCGAGGCCGAGATTCCGGACTGGGACTTTGACGGTACCGTCCATGCTGCACAAAACGCCTGGCGCGACAAACTGGCGCCCATCCAGGTCGACGCCACGGGTGTCTCGACGGACATGCAGACGACGTTCTGGTCAGGTCTGTATCGTTCACTTCTGTCGCCCCAAAATTATACAGGCGAGAACCAGAAGTGGGACTCGAGCGAGCCCTATTTTGACTCCTTTTACTGTATCTGGGACTCCTTCCGTGCCCAGCACCCACTTCTTACGATCATCGACCCGGCCGCCCAGACCGAAATGGTGCGTGCCCTGCTCGACATTTACCGCAACGACGGCAAGCTACCGGACTGCCGCATGAGTTTTTGCAAAGGGTATACACAGGGCGGCTCGAATGCGGATGTCGTTGTGGCCGACGCGTTCCTCAAGAACCTGACGGACGGCATCGACTGGGCCACGGCATATGCAGCTGTGGTGTCGGATGCCGAAGTCGAGCCGGGCTTTTGGGGCGTCGAGGGACGCGGCAGTCTCGAGAGTTACCATGCTCTAGGTTACATCCCATGGAACGACAACGACGTCAACGGTACAGGGCCGATGAGCCGCAGCATTTCACGCCTTGTCGAGTACGCTTACGATGACTTTACTATCTCCCTGCTGGCCAAGGGGCTGCTAGCTATGGGCGGCATAAAGGCTTCGGACAAGCCGGCCAACCAGCAGACACTCGGCACTTCCGGCGAACAGTCACGATTCTCGGCCTCGA
The DNA here is from genome assembly GCA_021396235.1 of Sporothrix pallida. Taxonomy (NCBI): domain Eukaryota; kingdom Fungi; phylum Ascomycota; class Sordariomycetes; order Ophiostomatales; family Ophiostomataceae; genus Sporothrix; species Sporothrix pallida. Next base: position 437,215 of record WNYG01000025.1, read on the forward strand.
CGGACCTAACACCCGCCCGCCTCACAGCTGATATTCAAAAGTACCACAGCCGCGGCGCCAACTGGCGCAATATCTGGAACGCCGACCAGCGTGATTTGTACAGAGATACACAGGACGAGGTCGTCCAGAGCGACTTTGTCGGCTTTCTGCAGCCGCGCCTCATGAACGGCAGCTGGCGGTACCACAACACGCGCCGCTGCAGTCCAATCTTTGACATGCACAGCTGTTACTATGACACGGCCTACGAGACGTACGAGGGCAGTCCCTGGCTGTACTCGTTTTATGCGCCGCAGGATATGCACACACTCGTTGGGCTGATGGGCGGCAAGGCCAACTTTGCGCGCCGTCTGCACTATTTCCACGAGTCCGGTATCGCCTACATGGGCAACGAGCAGACGTTCTTGCCCGTCTTCCAGTTCCACTACGCCGGCCGCCCCGCCCTCAGTAGCTACTGGTCGCACCGCTACATCCCTTCGCTCTTCAACTCGACGGTCAACGGCATCCCGGGCAACGACGACTGCGCCATGGGCGCCTTTTCGGCGTTTGTGTACATGGGCTTCTTCCCGGTCGCGGGACAGAACGTGTACCTGTTGACGGCACCATTCTTCAGGGAAGTCCGTCTCAAAGCACGCAATGGCCGCGATGCGGTGTTCCGCATCAAGAACTTTGACCCGACCTACAATGCCAAGTACATCCAGAGCGCCACGCTCGACGGCAAGCCGTACACGCGCAACTGGATGACGCACGACATTTTCTTGACGGGCGGCGTGATGGAGTACACAGTCGGGCCGGAAGAGAGTTCCTGGGGCACACACGACGAGGATCTGCCGCCAAGTTACTACGGAGAGGACGGCACCGGGGGTCCGTGAAGGAGGAAAGGAACAGTTGAAAAGGAGATTTATGAATTTGATGATACCACCATATACTGTACATTTTGCCACTTATTCACATTTATTTATTGAGCATCTACGGAGTACATTTATCATTTCTAGCCCTATGTCTGTAGTGTCGACCAGTTTTCGTGGATGCTTGTCCTCTGATTGGTCCGTTTAGCTCAGATCCACTAAAGTTTGACGTCTTTCGTGTCCAAGCTCATCGCTCAGCCTTGTTCAAATGCACCACAACTTCAACAAGACACAACATTGAGTCCCGCCCCACGCTCACAATGGAAGAAAAGGAAAGAAGTCACCGGTCGAGTCCATCTAGACGAGATCGAGATAAAGACCGGGAACGAGACAAACACCGCCACCGCGAACATCATCGCTCAAGATCTCATTCAAGATCACGATCGCCACGCGCTCACAAACACCAAAAGACCAGCCATGACAGCAAGAGAGACGAACGGAGGGAAGATCGCGACGGTCATCGATCAAGGCGGCATCACCACCACCGCCACGACAGGGACAAACACAGGGACAAGCCAAGAGACCCTGTCCAGCTTCCCCACGCAGCTCGAGCCCTGGTCGCCTCTGCAGACTTTTCCAAGTTCTCGCCCGTTTTCGCTCTCTATCTGTCACAAGAGAAGCAACTGAAGCTGTCCGAGCTACAGTCGGCCGGCAAAGAGCGCGAAGTGCAAAGCCGATGGCGGCGGTTTGTGGACAAGTGGAATGCTCGCGAGCTGGCCGATCGATGGTACGAGCCGCAGCTATTCCTAAGAGCCGTCAGAGGAGGCCCCGTGGAGGTGGAAAAGTTGGAGGACAAGGACGACAATGAAGAGGAAGAGGAAGAGGAGGACAGTGAAGATGACAGCGACTATGGCCCAGCATTGCCTCCAGCGGAGGGCACGTCCACAGCGACGAGCATCCGCAGTCGCCATTTGGGCGCCTCTGGCCCTGCCATACCGAGTCGCGCCGATCTTGATGAGAAACGCGCCCTCGAGGAAGAGGACCGCGAACAGCAGAGGATCGCCCTGAGACAAGAGCGACGCGCCGACCGCGCCCTCCAGCGCGAGCGCCTCGAAGAACTTGTGCCGCGAGCAGCCGCCGGCACGCGCGAACGCCAGCTCGAAAAGAAGCGCGAGCTCAACGAGAAGATGCGGGGGTTCCGGGACAAGTCGCCGGGCGGCGAGGTCGGGGACGACGAGCTGATGGGCGATGATGGTGTTCTCCGACGCTCAGCGCAAGACCGCAAGAAGGAAGAGGCCGAGGCCGCGGCGCGGCGGACGTTTTGGCAGCTGCGGCGAGAAGAGGAGCAGCGGGCACGGGAGGAAGAGCTGGCGGAACGGCGGGCGCAGTACCGGGCGAGAGAGGAGGAGACAATGGACATGTTGCGGGAGCTGGCAAGGCAGCGGTTCGGTTGACACTCGCCACGACGAGCGAAGCGAGGAGTGGTGGCTGGGCACAGTGGGCAAACACGACGACGCAAGACAGGCATACGGATGCAAATGGTATTCTATGCTCTATGAACGATAATAGACAATTAAACAAATAGACATCAACTCATGTCATCAGATACGCCGACCGCTATGCCGACTCCGCCGGCTGTGACTGTGCCTCCTCCCCCGGAATACCTCCTGGAGGCGGCCAAAACGCCTTGGGGTCTTCCCCCTTTGCCTTGTCGGGCCACCGCAACGAGTATCCCGAGACAGTCGACCGCACGCTCACATCACCAGGGTCGTTTTCGAAAAACAATGGCGGCTTCTCGAGTCTCTTTTCGAGGAGGTGCTCAACCACCAGTCCTGCATCTCTTGCGTGCTCGAAAAAGGCCAGATCCTTGTGCCGCAGCCACGGCCGGTAGCTTGTAAAGAACACATAGCTGCGGCTGTCCAGCGTTTCCTTCAGTGTCTGTGCCACGCTGTAGGCCAACTTGCTGTGCTCGGCATGGCGGAACAACAGATCGGCGAGCAGCACCACATCGTACTTTTGGTCCTCGCTATCGCTCGATGTCTTTGTCGTCGATGTCGACTTCAAATGCGCCAGCATCGGCTCCGGATCGCCGCCCCAAATGTAGCCGTCCGCAACCACGGTCCCGGGGACGTACTCTGAGAACTGCCAACTTGCCGCTGCCGACTTGGCCCCCGCCTCGGCCTCGTCAATGTTCTTCTGGATCGTCGCCACCAGGTCCGGGTCGGGGTAGTCGGTCACGACAGACTTGCGCGCGCCCAGAACAAGACCGCACACAATGCCAGGCAAGCCAGCCCCGGCACCCAGTTCCAGCACCGTCTTGTCTTTTATGACATTCCTGCCCCCCGCCTCCTCCTCGTCCAGGTAGTCGGCCATCACGCGCGAGCCGTTCCACAGCCGATGCGCCTCCAGCACGCTGTGGCCCACCAGGTGCAGGGTCAGCTGCACGCCGCTGCGGCCGAGGGCGTGCTGTTCCGTCGTGGGCGGCGGAGACGGCGGGTAGTAGTCTGGCGGGTCGGCAAAGAGGCCGACGTCGAGGCTGTCGGAGGCATCCGACACATTGTCGTTGACGTCGTTGACGACGTCGTCTGGCCGGTCGTTGGCCATGGTGGGGATGTGAGTGTGAGTGTTAAATTGGAGAATATATTTCTGGGAAATTAATATCTTTTTTTGCAGTCTTCAATCTCAATTGTGACGGTTATTCGAGGCTGTCTGACAAGGCTGAGGTTGAGTTGGTCGTTGAAAAAAAAATAGTTGAAAGTCTAATGCAAAGTCTGCTCCAATTGGATGACCCCACTTTCACCTTTCACCTTTCACCTTGAAATCGCAGGTCGGCGCGGGTACTCACCGATCGGCCGGCCTCACACTAACCAAGCCGGCCATTATCCATTTCGGACTCTCTTCTGCGGCCTTGTAGCTCTGTATGTGTTAAATATTATTCAATATTATTGTATTATTATTTAATTTATGTAATTTTTTATGTTTCTTTATTTTATTTTTTTCTCTTATGTACCATTCAGTGTAAGGAAAAATACCTCTAGAAAATTAAATCAATTTCCATATCAAGAGAACGACAACCAAAGGCAACCTACACAGAAAGTTCCGTTTCTATGCTTTCTGCAAGTCTTGTATGCTCCCATTTTGCTTCTCCCACTTGCGAGGGTAACACGTTACGCTGGCTCCTTCCACGCTTCTCCCCACGTTTCCTCCCAACTCTGCTAGCGACTGCCCCATAGGGCAGGTAACGTGGCCGCCCTAAGGCTACCTGCATATCGACTTACAGCCTCTGTAACCCAGCAGTCCGGGCTGTCCTAAGACTCTTGCTCCGTCGGCCGTTGCTCCCGTAAAGCCGGCAGGTGTGATACTGTGACAGCTATCTTACGGCAGCCATCTCTCAAGTAGGATACTTCCACCAACAGCAAGCCTTGAATGGATGGTACGTTCATATGGAGGCTCATATCAAAACTACTCTCCCCGCACTCTCACCTCACTGACTGTGCATACGATGTTCTGACGTCGATTTTGGTATCGTGTGTCACTGCCGTTGTATATGCGTATATGCTGTGCTTCTCCCATCGAAATAAATGCCAAAAAAGTCTCTTGACTATTGTACCATAAACCAACGCAAGCAATGCAATCTAGCCAAATGAAATAAACAAACGCAAGTTGATAATAGCCCAATAAAACCAAGCAGCCGCCAAAATCATAACCGTAACGTAACCAAATGTCCTCCCAGTCTGTATGTATGCGTCTGTTGTTGTCGTTTTCCGTACTGTGTCGTCATGTCGTCCCCATCTCGTCTTCTTGTCGTCGTCATCGATTCTCATAGATTGGCCTTCGCCCTCTGCTCCTCTGCCGCCCATCGTGCATTGATCCGCCCGTTCTGCCAGTACGTGTACGCCGCCACTGCCAGACCGAGCGGTGGACACACCAGCAGCATGTTGTGCCACCACGACGGACTGGCCGCCTTGATCTGCGTCATCGCCGCCTCCACCTGCGCCGCCAGTTCCGCCTTGTCGCCGTCGTTCCACAGGACAACACCCAAAGTGCCGTCGGGGCCCGCATTACGCGCCGCCGCCCTCCGCGCCTTGTCCCGCACATCGCCCTGGCTGCGCACCCGGTTCGCCGCATCCTCCGCCGTCAAGTGCGGATCCCGCGCCCGCAGCCGCGCCATCTGGATCTCGGGGTCGCGGACCGCCACGACCAGCACGGTGCCGCACAGCACGTCCAGTTTGCTCTCAAACAGCAAAGGCACGTCGAGGACGACCGCCCAGTGGCCCTTGATGTACGCCGACGCCAGCGCACGGTACATGGCCGCGCGCACGGCAGGGTGCACAATGCTGTTGAGCACGGCGCGGTCCGCCCGCCGTTCGGGGTCGTCGCCAAACACCCGGCGGCCAAGCGCTGCCCGGTTGAGTGGGGCCCCTTTTGGTGCATCCCCCTCCACATCCTGCAGGAGATCCGGCGTCGACTTGCCAAAGTGGGCGACAATCTTCTTGTAGGCCGGCGTACCGGGCTCGACCACCTGCCGCGCGAGCTTGTCGGCGTCGATCACGGGCAGGCCGTACGGCGGTGCCGACAGTAGCGACGACACCGTCGACTTGCCCGTGGCGATGGAGCCGGTGAGCCCGATAAGGAGCATGGCGGCGAAAGAGACGGGTCGACGAGACGAAGTCGAGGAGACCAAAACGGAAATGAGGCGACGAGTTGGGTCAAAGACGCGGGCAAGTCGTCGAAAGCGAGTGGAGTGGCTCGGAGAGCTGCAGATTGCAGATGTCGTGCAGCGATGTGCTGTCTGTGCTGCGTGCTGTGAGTAGTGGGCGGGTGTCAGCAGATTGTGGAGGTCGTGCTTTCGATTGTTCGGTATCACGTCTCACGTCGCTGTCGCTGTCGACGATGCGATGCGAGTGCTGTCAATTGGTAAAACTGCGAATGTCGTTTGCGAAGTTGTCAATGAACGTCGCTTGTGGAAGGTGACGTGCTCCTGCTCTCAAAGCTCTGGACCTCGGAAGAGCTATTAGAGGAGCTGCCCCGCCTGCCCGCTAAACACAAAGACGTCCCCACGGAAGGTACCATATTAGCCGGGTCACGTGGCAGCTACATACAACACATCTACGGAGTACAACATCAACACATATCTATTAAAGCCTTTGCATTTCATTGAACATGGAGTATTTGTTCATGATCTTTTTATGGCTTCGTATCGTTATCTTTACATATTTCTCAAAAGGGAAGTCTGCTCACCGAGGGATTACTGGGATGTCATGCCCAGCATTATGGAGAGCATGGGCCACTATGAGATCCCATCTTTGGCTATCCCAGACTATCTCAAACATCGTGATTCAGTATTGCTCCGGGGTTCTGGGCAAAGCTCGGAATGTTCGCTAATTCCAAAATGAGAAAGACCCGAAAAAGTCCAGACCTGTCGTGACTCACGAACAATTACGAAAAAGAACAGACGAGAGACGACAGAGTCACGGCCGAGACTGCTCCAGACTGCCCCAAAGTCTCCCCAGTGGACAATGAATCCCGCTCGATCGCTGAAGGCAGGCCCTGTTTTCATGATATCAGTTCCTCTGCCCTTTCTCCTTTTTCATTTCTCCGCTTCCTCCTTTTCTGAGGAGGCCTTCTGTGGCTGTTCTCCGCACTCTGTCAGTCTTTGTTTGATTATTACCTACAGGTATTGTTTTCTTACAAATACTCTATGAGCTTGCATAACTCGCCCTTGACACTCGCTTCCATAACATGACCTCAAATCAAGAGTAGCCTCTTGTCTTTCCAGGACATACGCGCATCCTATTGTTTTCCTGGAGTCTTGTGTGAGAAAACTCCTTACTTCCCCTAGACTATTGGCTCCAAAACGGATACCTGTTCGTCTCATTCCCTGGACTTCGGAGCAACATGTCCTGAACGCCTGGAGCTCCTGGATATCCCAGAAGAGACGACTCCCTGCCTCACATTCTCCATTCTGTTAAGCGACAGCTTAGGGTTCCGCGGCATCGGGTGTCTTCATTTTCCATCATTTAACAATTATGTTCTTCTCTTTTTTCTCCCTCATCTCCATTCTCTCCATCTGCATCTCCATAATCCCACAAAAAAGATACTCCGAATTTCAGAAAAAGGGCGCAATACCCCAATATTTCCAATATTGTTTTCTGGGTAGTCCTTTTCTGTCTCCTATTTTTCCTTCGTCTCTCCCATCGGGTCATCAACGAGCGGGTGGTGTTTTCCCTCCCCTACTCAAGTAATTCGCCAAGGTGAGCGGGCTTTGTGGGCTGCGCGGGATTGTGACACCGACGTGTTTGTCCGTTTTAGCTGCATTTTTCAGTATTTCCCAGTCTTTTTCAGAGTTTCTCAGTGGCCGGCGCGGATATTCAATTGCGGCCCCCTGTCAGTTGCATCTTGCGGCAATGCAGTATCCGGGTATCTGTTTTGGGAAGTCGTTTCCACTGGGTGGTTTTGGGGGCCAAACTGGCCTGTTGGCATGGGTTAGTGGCTTGGGCTTTCTTGGGAATAAGATCCTTCGGCCGTCAAGGCCGTGCTTAGCACAACCCCAAGTCGTTCATCCTTCTTCTCTCCTCTCGTCTACTGTGTACTCGGCCTTTGGAGAAGCATAGGAGATAAGCTGGAACACTCGAGCTGTCGTGATGAGGAGAAGCTGATCATCAAGACTCTTAAAAATGATCGTCCTAAAGATAGACGCCTTGCGATCTCACGGCTGGGTGAAAGACAAAGAAAAGGCAGCTGGGATTAGACGGGGAAATAGTTGAATAATCAACGACGAACGGAAGACGCCGAATAAAAATAAACCGCAAAAGGAGAAAACGACACGTCTGAAATAGGCGACATGGAAATGCACTGGCACTCACAAAACGCTCCCACAAGCACTGACCGCCAGTTTGATGTGTGCGCTTTGTGTGTGCACGCTGCACCTCTGCATCACTTGCATTTGCATGTGTTGATGCCTTGTAGGAGAAATAGGAGAAAAGAGAAAAATAGAAAAAGAGGTCAAAAAGTCTGTGTGTTTGTTGTCTTTGATTTATAAGAAAGGCAAACCTGTGACAACACAGCGCATTTCTGCATTTCTGATCGTCCCATCATCTTGCATCATGATATGATGGCATGTAAGAGTCGAAAGTAAACAGAAAGCAGTCGCTGCGATACCAAGGAGGTCAACCTCAAACCACAGCCTTACATCTTACTTACACCACTTTGTGTCTTTCCACTTGGAATATCTCCTACCCTCCGTCTCCGTTTCCCCCGTCGTTCGTTATTCGTCCTCCGTGTCGTAGTTATGCAAGATTTGGAGAACAGAAAATGGAGAATAACACAGGTGGGATTGAGAAGAAATTGTTGCAGACAAACTGTGGAGGGTGCTCGACAAGGGAAAAACAAGAAAAATCAAAAATCAAAAATCAAAAAGCATAACGGGACCTGTTCCGTGGGCGCCTATGAGCCGTCCGCTGTTGCTTTTTGTTTTCTTTTTCTTTTCCTCTGCTTCTGTATTTCTTGACCGCCTCTCTTGTCCAGTCTTCTTCACTGACACGCCTTGACGCGGATCTCGGCATCTTTCCCGACCTGGTCTGACCGAATCCCGAACCAGGGCGCGTTCAGTCGCGATTCATGCCAGACTTGAGACTCGAGAGTCGACAACTTGTCAATGCGAATATCGCTTCTTTTGATTTCTCTTTCCCGTGTCTTTTTTCTTTGTCTTGCCTCTTCCCTCTTGTCTCTTTTCTCTCCTTTCCCACAACTTGTGGTGTGCTGGATAGCCCTCATGATGCTTCCGGCCAACGATGTCCGGCGCTTTGCCTCCGCCTGGCCTCTTGTCCTTGTTCGTCACGTCCTGGGCCGCTTTCAATCTCGTCTTCCCCCACCATCAATGGCAAGCTAGGAAGCGCCTGGACACTTACTCTGCACTGGCGAGTCAGCGAGGAAAAGGGAAACGAGTTGAGGGAAGGGAAGGAGATAAAAAAGAAAAGTTATTGGAGAGGTTGGTGGATCGTCGAAGGATTTAAAACATGTCGACATTAGATCAGAAAATGCGATGCATCTTTGTCGATACTCGTATTTGACAGTCAACGTTAAAGTTGGAAGGCACTCATTTGTGCATATTCATAAACGAGTACGAATGCTCGTACGAAGCACAAACGACGTCGCACAACAGGCAGGAACGACTGTTGTACATCGGCAACCAGAGGAACAACTCAAAAGGAAGGAGCCTGTGGCTGCCACTGACGGCCACCGGTCGTAGATTCTCCGAAAAACAGCCCAGGCCACCTCCAGGCCACCACCACTGGCACACCTCTGCCGCCCCCCAGCGCACCTACCTCCTCTCCTCCTCTCTCCTCACGCCCACTGTCGCAACTCGGTCCGCGCTTGCACACTGTGGGGAACGCACTGTATCTCCGCACTTTGCGAAAAGAGGGAAAGAACACAAAAAAGTCATGACACCCTATAAAAAAGAAGCGGGGCTGCCAGAGGAGGAAAGAGAAAAGGAGGAGAAAGGAAGCCGACACAAAGTGGGGCAATTTTTACTGTCTCCCATTCCATTCTCCCCCAAACCGTCCCCTGCCACCGCTCCCCGCCCTAAAACCCCTCGTCTCCGCAACATGAGGTCGGCTAGCGCCAATCGATACAACCAGAACAGAAAATAGGGCAAGAAAGGGCACAGCTCACAACGAGGAAGGAACGAGCGACGACACAGAATTCCAAAAAATTGAAGCGAAAAAAAAGTTGGGGGAAGGATAGACCGGTAATTTTGGGGGCTCTCCAATTGGCGACTTGGGACCTCAACACGATCACTGATCGAGGAGATCAAGACATTACGTCGACGATGGAAACTGAATGGTATTCAAAAACTAATTTGTACCTTAAAATAAGCAACACCAGGGCGGAACCGCATTCTACAATGGCACTTTTATGGATGGCCAGGACCAAGTCAGGGCGAATCCAGGGGAGCCGACCTTCTGTCGTGCCTTCCTATTAGAACGAGATACGCTGTGAAACATTCCTTGCCGGCTATGCCAGGCCACACCGCACACACTGGTTTTCACCTTGAAGCGAGGAAAAGGAAATCACCCGAATAGGAAAAAGTGAAAAGGGGAAAAGAGCTCGCCGCAGTGAAGGGACGAAATTACAACGAAGATGCCACGGCTACTATCGACTCACTGGAAAATTTAATAGCCAGCTTTTGCCTTCTGAAACTGACTCGAGAACAACGCATCGAGTTCCTTCCCTGGACAAGCTCAACAACACCTCAGACAGAAAGAGCAAAGTCCACCACACTGAAAACACTTGAAAAAGAGGAAAGAGGAAACCCAAGTGGGCTTTCTCGAGAGAGAACCCACAATGCGGCGGAGTATCTCCGCGTTAGTCGCTTCCTTCCTCGGGGGAAAACTGACCAAGACAAGACGCTAGCTTGCGGAGCACCCCATACCTTCCTCTTTTTGTCTCTAGATCCCCCCTTCCCCTCTCCGCACATCCAGAACTCCGAGAGTCCAGTCCTAGTGCACTGTACGGAGTAACTACAAGGCAAACAAGTACCTGTATCTGACAGAGTACAGGGCACAAAGGCCTGGCACCAGTCTCGCTCACCTCCGTCCGATCTCCTCTTCCTCGTAATGAATCATTCTAGTCTTGGAGACCGCTGTCATGTTTCCAGAAAAGCTCTGGAAATAACGATATTGGGGGAAGGAGCAATGGATTTCAACAACCGCTGCGAAATGAAAGTGGAAAGGGGAAAATGGGGAAGGAGATGGATGGGGGGAACAAGGAAGGAGAGGACGGTGAAAGCTAGAAAGGCAGGCAGGTACGATGGCGAGCTGATGAAGGGAAGCTGCATCTTGCCAGAAATCCCAGTTCCCCTATTCAAAAACGTAATCCAGAGCCTCTTCTTCCATCTCCCTTTGTGCCTGTTGGGCCAGCAATTGCCAACAGAACACAACCCCCGCGCGCTCGCAAGTAGTCAGATACACCAGTTCGACGTACAGACACCGTCCTCCTCATTCAATTTCCTTGTGATAGCGGCAACGTTCCTTTCTCCATCTGCCAGCGCAAAAGTTACTCTCTCCGCCCTGTTATGGCTCACTCATATTTGCCATTTTACCCCCATCTTTTGGTATCTTTTGGGGCCTCGTCTCCCCATTTCCCATTCCCCCATCCCCACTAATCTTGTCTTTTGTTAGTCAATGTTTCCTTCTTTTTGCGTTTTCCCCTTTTCCCCATGGCCCAATTGCCACGCGCGCACGCACTCCAACAGGCTTACACGCTTCACACGCTGACAGTCTCTCGCGACAGGCTGTTCCGGGAAGTCCATTGCCTCATCTTCCGGCCATCTTCCGGATTATCCAGCAATTCCACAGCAGCGAATATTTCCCCTACCCTGTCGGCCCCCCATTACGCCCTCCACATCCCTGGCCTGGAAATCTGGAGGACTGGAGTATCTTCCCTCCACCCCTGTGCTCAGAAATACTTCAGCACAGTGATAATAATACTTTCGAGATCCTCAAGCTCTTCGCAACGCACCCCCGGACCGACGGTGGGCCACCCGAGGGTTTCTTATTACCAACCAGATCACGGCGAGAGGAAGAGTCTGTTCCGAGGGAAACAGGTATGTCGTAACAAAAACAGATGAGACGGGGGGGGGGGGGGGGGGGGGGAGAGAAAAAGAAAAAAGAAACCGAGCATCAAGAGATGAGGAGAACTCACTTGAGTGCCAGCTGGCATTGGCACATGCAAAGAAGAATGAATATCAAGACGTTACTGGGCCGAAAAAAGACACAACTAAAAGAACGATGACACCAACAAGATACAGCAGCTTCTTGCGATTGTACAACTGCTTCCCCGTCTTTCTCGATCTGCCCGCCCTGCCCTTTACTCCGTTTATTGTATATCCTCCAATCTTCCGCCCTTCCAGCGAGGAGCACAACAGAGCAGCTCGAGAAATCTCGAGCCAAGTTGCAGATCATCCCCTTCCCCGCCCCATTTCCCCTACTTTCTTTTGCACGGAGAGCGCGTCTTATCCCCAGCTCGCCTTCTATCTGCTTCTGCTGTGTAAGTACGGAGTAGGGGCCAGGCTATCTTTACTCTGTCATCAGCGTCACCGCTTGCCGCTGCAGACGCTATCTCCAAGCCATCTACACTATCTCGCCATCTCACCTCTTACCTGGCCTGTTGCTGTTACTGGACCTGAGTTCCCCCGCGCCTGTGTTGCCTTCAATCCCTTCCCCCTAGATGCGTCAGTATTCTGCTCTCTGTTTCTTGTGGCGAACCTGCCTCCACATTTTGCATTTTGCATTTAGCATTTTGCATACTGCTTGGGGAGCTTGGGGAAAAGAGGGCCGGGAAGAGCTAGCCAGTCATGCTTGGATCGCCCCCCGAATAAACTTTCTGTTCTTGTCTTGGCTCGTGTCTTGTATCCTGGTGTCTCGGGGAGCACAGTGCATGCTTTCCTCTCGTTATCATTGCAGTTTCTAGTCTTTTCGTTGTCTTATGTCTTCATGTTGCCGATGACCCCCGTTTTCTCGTTTCTAACTAATCTAGCATAAACTCCACAGATTGTCAGTGTGTGTTACTCCTCAAGAGATACTGGCGAGCACCTAGTTTATCGAGCTTAGTCCAGCTGGTGTACTTGATGTTCCCGGTCGCCTCCAGCCATACGAAACCGCACAAGAAAGGTCCAAGACGGCTCGCGGAGTACAAACGCCGTATTCTACAAGATACTTGTGACTTACTTGTATAATATTCTTGACGGGAATCTGGGCCATTTTCTCCAAATTTCCTTGTGACGAAGAACCCGTCCCCCCCTCTCGTCTCTTTCTCCTCTCTCGCTTGTCCTCTCCGCAATAATAGCCTCCCCCAGACTTTTTTTGCTGTTCCCGTCCCCGGCATATCTATCTGCATGGCATACAGTACAGAGAAGCATCTGGCATCTGGGCACAACCCTCAATCAGGCAAACCGATCTACCGTCCTGTCGGCAGCACCAAGACGAGAGGAGATCAAAAGCGAACAGAGAACAGAAAAAAAGCCAGAAACAAGGCATTGACCGCACGGCACCACAACCACACGTCATCCGTCCAAGCACCTGCCAATTGCGCTCAAGTATCCTCTGTTACGCCTTTTACGAAACTCTGTACCTTACACAGGCCACAGGCCCTGCCTGAACACGTCTAGACTCCCTCGCAAGACATTGCAAGACAAACAAGGCACTCAAGATACCCAAAGACATTTCCAACACGCGCTGGGCACGCCATACTCGCCCTCGTCGCCTTATTCAAAGCACAATATTTCCCCGCCTTTGAGCCATTCTCAAGGAATTCGTCTCGTCTGCTTTTCCGACCTTTTCGGGGTCACTTGGGCCTGCTCTTTGTTCCCGCCAGACGGAGAAGTGGCCAACGCTATCTGTATTGTCTGTATAGCTTATTAGCTTATTTGGCGTAATTCCTTTCAACTCAAGTTCCTCGCGGCTTCCCTTTCCCACCAGGACGAAGTGCTTTGTACCCTCAATTCTCATTTACCAAGTCCCCGTCATTTCTCCACTTCTCCACCACCGACTTTTGGGTCTTCACTGGTCCGGCTGTCTTCAGCATCTTGACCTATCGACCTATTGACCTGTCGAGACAGGCCTTGACACGGCAGCATAATCCCATTCGCGTTCTGAATACGACGCCGACCCTCAACCGACTCAACACAGAAACGGCAGAGTACCAATCGTTCCTCGTTCCTGTATCATCGAAGCATTCTGTCCCATTCTGCCCCATCCTCCATCCTGCACTGCTGATCCTGGGAACACGCATATTTGGGGCCGTCCCCAGGTTACCCACACCCTCCTGACACTTTTCACACTCTGTGTGTATCTGACTTGTATCTTGCTTGGCGTCCTTTGGCTCTGCCCGCGTTCAACCCCGAGCACCCCCTCACCTTTTGTTTCCCCAGCCTTCCCTTCTGAGTTTGGTCTGAGACGGCCCGTCCGAGAACGAGTGGCCAGAGAGCGCCCACCCGTCTCGTTTGTCTGCTTTCTCTTTCCAAGCGCACCGAGTCCCATTACTCACAACGCGCGGAGAATATTACCGCGAGTACGGGATACCTCCCACAGCACCTACCCTCCCTGGCATCCTTCGACCTCAATTCGCACACCCCGGCCTGTCACGCCGCCACTGCAACCATAGTGGAAGACTGCAGAAGCACAGAACAACCGAGCAGCAAGGCACCTGTCAATCAAGACGAGCGAAAAAAGACACCGAGAGACACCAGGGCTGAAAGAAAAGAACAAGAGGTGAAAGAATAAAGGAAAAAAATTAACTGTTCCATGTGCCAGGCTGCCCCCTTTATTCTCATTCTTTCTTTCTCCTCTTCTATTTTTTGTCTTTCCCCTCTCCTTGCCCGTCCTCCTCTTTGATTTCCTAGCCTCCATCTTGGATCCGCCCCCATAAATCCATAGTTCCCACTGCAGAAGCACCCTTTCTTTGGGAGCGGAGAACCGCTTTTTTGACGTCTCCTCCTTCCCTTCCCCATACCCTCCACCCTTGGCCCTTTTTTCCTTCTTTTTTATTTCCCTCCCCGCAAAAAGACGTGCTGCCGTTGGGCGAGGTGTTGACTCTCTTTTCCTCTTGGGATCCTCTTTTTTTCTTTTCTTTTTATTTTTCAACCCTAAATCCCCCCGTTCGTTTTCACTTTTTTATTTTCACTCTTTTCCTTCCTTTCCCCTTCATACTCCTCATCGTCACCCCCTTCCCATTTCAACCTCCATCCCATTTCATCCTCTTTTCACCCTTTATTCACCCTTCAACATATCCCTCTCTTCCCTTCCCTCAATACCCAATCTGCCCAACTTACCCAGCCCCCACTCAACGGGTACGCTGTGCGACTTTGGTTTTCCGTTTTTCGATTCTGTTCATACGGTCCGCAACCGCAAAAATACATATTTGCAAAACGCCTGATAATTTCCACCTCTCATCGAGCAGCAAGAGCAAGAATCAACAAAAACGGCAGTTTACAGCTTTAAAGAAAAAAGCAAAGGGGCAGGCATCAACTTAAACACGCAACGCAACCACAGCCTCAACGACAGGTCGCATTTGCTTGAACAGCGCCATAACGACTCCATTGTGGATTGTGTTTGATTTATTTTTCGAACTTTGCGCTCGTGCATCGATCTCGCTTCCGGAATCCAGATCCCGAACGGAGATCACGCGCATGTGTACAAGCTCAATTTGACGCTTTCGACTTTCGACTTTCGACTTTTAACATCAACTCTTCCGATCTTGCTTCTCCGCACACGCCAAGGACCAAGGACTCAGGACTCTCGCAAGTGACACCCGCTCTGCCTCGCTACCTGCTGCCACACTTTTGCCGAACGAAAACAGCAAGAAGAAAGCAAGCCGCCCAAGTCACTCAGATCACGGATTCACGGAATCGCCCAAAAACAGAGGCATCATATCATGCTAGCCATTCAGTCCATCGAAGCACCTTCAAATCTAGGAATGACTGAACACAGTGCAGAGGGCCGGCCGTTGAAGCCCAAAACACTGCCGTGCAAGTATTGCAGCAAACGCTTCCGGTATGTATCTTTTGCTTGTCATGCACGCAATCCAATCTGCCCCGTCTCCATCCCTATCCCCATCCACATCCACATCCCCATTGTGGCTTTTGGAGTCAAGTCAACTTTGATTTGTGATGAGCCGACGAGCGGTTCCGTTCCATCTGCCATCTGCCATCTCCCATCCATCTACTACCTGCCTCATCTCCTTCTCCCCCTTTTGCCCATTTTGCCCTTCTCCTCTCAACCCACCCCTTTGATCAACCTTCTCCAACCTTCCAACCTCCGCTTTCGACGCATATTAGCTTACATTGATCTCGTCTCTTCTCCTCTCTGTTCACTTTTTAATCTTTCTATTTCACTTTTAGGCGTGTGGAGCATGTGCAAAGACATGAACGGACGCATACCAAGGAGAAGCCTTTCGCCTGTAACTGGGCGCGTTGCGGAAAGACATTTGGACGTCGGTAAGTCGAGACTCCTTTTCTGTTCTGTTCTTTTTTGACTTTCTGTTCCTGTTTCCCTCGATCCTCAATCTTTTACCTCTTTTCATCTTTCTTCATCCGATCATCAAGAGTGTTTCTGTTTCATTTTTTCTCCTCATTCCTCACTCCATTCATTTTTCACTCCTGGTATCATCACTTCCCTCTCATCTTCACAAGCCCACGCCTATTGATCACCTCGGCGACTTGCTTTTGCGCCCACAACCCATAACGTTTGCCTTTTTTTCGCCTCCACCAAATCTCCGCTTTTGGTCTCTTTGGCCTTTTTGGTCATTGCCGACGATTGCCTTTCAAACTATGGGGTAATGAGACCAAAGTGAACTCCACCCTACATCCGAGTCAGTCAAAAGTGCGGCCAACGTGACAAAGACACAAGCAAAGGGGAAAAAATACAAGCAACAATCGGATACGATACCTTATCCACCACGGAACCCGGACCGAACCTATCGAGGTCGGGGTCTGTCCTACAACGCTCGACTCGACTCACTGTCTTTCCCCAGCATTTCCCTCTTCCGCACCGCATGCTCCCCCTGTCCGCACATCACTCATCTATTTACATTTACCAATTATCATCACCTTTCTGTCTCCACTGCCCCTGCCCTTCGGCTGCCTTCTCGGCAGCCTTCTCCGCGTTGTGTTATTTAGCCCCTTTGCTATTTGTTGTTTACTGTTTATTGTTTGGCTGTTTTTTTTATTTTGTCTGATTACCCGTCTTTATCTCCCCTTCGCCAGCAACTTGTTGCATTATTTCCCCACACCCATACCCTCGGTTACCTCATACAACCACATCGATCATTGATCGTTGATATCATCTCACTGTACATCGTGCCTTGCAAACATACGGCATAACGGTGTGCACACCCGCATATCCGCCTGCTTGACCAACCCACCCAATCAAGCCTTGCCTTTTGTCATTTTTGCTTTGTTCCATTTTGTCGTTTTAGTCTCCCAGCGTACACATGCTCATACATGGACATCAGTGATCTTCTAGTTCGCCATGAGAAGCTTGTTCATCTCAATGAGGGCAGCAAGGATGCCAACCGGATTCGGAAAACGTCGTCGGGTAGCGGCCACACCATGTCGTCCGACGACCATGGCGAGATGAGCATGATGGGCATGCAGCGCCGCCAGTCCACAACTTCCAGATATCCCGGCCAAGCACCGCAGCCGGTCCCGTCGCCATCACAACAGCACCTGGCTCACGTGCCTCACCAACAACCACCACACAACATCGCGTCGCTGCCGCCACCGCCGCCGCCGACCGATCCCCGACTGGCTTCTAGGAACGTTCCTGCTTGTAACCTGGACCTGCTCTCCGATGCCGCCACACACCTGGCCTCGGCTGCCGAAATCAACGCCATGCCGCCCATCATGCCGGATCTCGGCCACCCACAGACGACTGCCGGCGGCCCCATCCCGCCAGTCAAGTCCTTTGATGCTACGCCGCCACCGTACAACGACCGCAGCCGTGAAGCAGCCGCACCACAGGAAGCCATCCCGCAAGCTTACCCCGGCCAACCGCCAGCCGCCTCGTTCGACGATTACCATCTGTTCCTCGACGACTTCACTTCGTCCTCGCATTTCCTGCCCTCGGCGCTCGAGAACGACCAGCCTTTCGGCATGTGGGGCCGGCCCGCAACAGAAATGGGCCGCGGTGGCAACAACCTCTCGAAGATGGCCGGCTCGTCGTTCCCGTCGACCCGTTTCCCGTCGGTTCAGCCTGATATGCGCGACATGCACTCGGAGGCCGGCGCCAACCGGTCGCAGGACGAGGGCTCCATGCGCGCTCCGGCTTGGCGCATCGGTCTGGCAGACCACAACACAATCAAGAGCCGCCTCGAAGAGTTCACGTCTGTCCTGCCTGCCGACTTTGTCTGCCCGTCTCGCCACACCCTGACCCGGTTCCTCGAGGGATATGTTAGCGGCTTCCACGAGCACCTGCCCTTCTTGCATCTGCCGACCCTCTCGCCCGGCGAGATGTCACCCGAGCTCATCCTGGCCATCCTGGCTGTCGGTGCCCAGTACCGGTTTGAGAACCACCGCGGCAACGCGCTGTGGTATGCTGCCAAGGCCATTGCCTTTGAGCAGATCCGCCGCCGCCACAGCCACGAGGTGCACAGCCTTTTGCCGACGTCTGCAGCCTACAGCCCGCACTCGACACGTCCTTCACCCAGCACGGGCTACCGGCACTCGTTCAACTCGGTGCAGCATGATCGCCCGCTGACACAAGACACTCACCGGGAGCCATAGTAAGTTTTCGTGTCTTTCTCTTGTACTTTAGTAGCCCAGTCTAACCCTCTTTTAGCTCGCCGAACACCCCGCAGGCTCGCCTGGAGACCATCCAGGCTTTGCTGCTCTTGTTTGCCGTCGGTCTGTGGGGCCCCAAGGCCATCCTCCACGAGGCTCTCTCCTTGCAGAGCCAGCTCGCGGTTCTCGTCCGCGAAGAGGGCCTCGAGTCTCAGCCATCCAGCCAGGTCACCGATTGGGATACATGGATCCGTGTCGAAGGCAGCACCCGCACAAAACTTATCGCGTTTTGTTTCTTCAACTTGTGCAGTGTCGTCTACAACACCCCTCCGTTGCTGCTCACGTCCGAGGTCAACCTCGCCCTTCCGCAGCCCACGCGGCTATGGCGCATGGAGACGGCATGGCAGTGGCAGGAAGCGCGCCAGGCCTATGGCGCCGTCGAGCTGCCCCTCCAGGATGCCTTCTCGCGGATTCTGAACCGCAACGCCCAGCAGCCACTCACGCACGTGTCGTCGCTTGGCAACTACATCCTGATGCACTGTTTCATCCAGCACATTTACCTGCTGAAGCAGACATCAGTCGGCATCGCCTCGCCCTACGGCATCCACCGCGGCCTCAAGATCGACGATGTCGAAGAGATTGCACACGGTCTGCGCCTGTGGCAGATTGGCTTTGAGCAGCACCGCCAGATGCGCGCCGCCGAGTCCGCGCACCAGCAGGCCAACATGAACCCGGCCGACAGCAGCTACCACAGCGGCTCGGTGGCGTTCAACGCGACAGCGCTGCTGCGCCTTGCCTACATTCGCCTGTACACCGATCTCAACCCCAGCCGCCGCCTCGAGACCCGTGACCACGGCATCATTGCCAACGCCTTCAACGACGTGCCGCTGCTGGTGCGCAGCCCGCGCACGATCCGGGCCGTCGTGCAGGCCATCCACGCGCTGGCCATGCTCGTCAAGGCCGGTGTCAACTATGTCGCCCGCACCAAGTCTCTGGAGTGGAGCATGCAGCTCTCTCTGTGCAACATGGAGTGCGCTCTGCTGCTGTCCAAGTGGCTGCTCACGCTAGGCTCGATCGGCCCCAACGACGCCCCGATCTCGGCCGAAGAGAAGACGCTACTCGACAATGTCCGCCGCCTGCTTGACGAGACCGAGTTTGCCGTGCCCATCGACCCGTCGCTGTCGGGCGGCGGTGCCGCATCGGCCTCGACCTCGTCGACGCCCAGCGCCTCGGCCAGCAACACGGACGGCGCCAAGATGCGCCAGCTTGCGACCGCCGTCATCCACCTGTGGGCCGAGACGTTCAAGGGCAGCCACATCTTTGAGGTGATCAGCATCATGGGCCAGGGTCTGGAGAGCTATGCCGACATTCTCGAGAAGCCGGGCAGCCACACGCCGATCGGTCGCATTGCCACATCGGGCGGTCTGTAGTGGTGGTCTGGTGACCGCTTTTTTTTTGGTCATACTCATATTCATTCTTCATTTTGCTTACTTCTTGCTTTATGTTCTTGCATTTATCTCTCTATTTTATCTCGGATCGGACAAGCTCTGGCGTTTTTTTCTTTCTTATTTTTGTGGATTTCGTCAACTATCGGGGGGCTTGAGGATTCTGGGACTATTGGTACTCTGGGACTTTGGCATTGGGGATTTGGGGGCCGGGTTACTTGGTTCATGGTTCGGTTCGGTTCTGTTCTGTTTTGCTTCATGTCTTGTTACTACTGGTTTTCGGGCTTGCCTCGATTGGATCCTTGGACTTGGTTTGCTTCTTACATGTACCAGCGTGTTTACATTTTGATTTCTACCCCTTTTTTTACATTATTGACATAGGTTACCTATGCTTTTACAACATACCTCTTTTTTTACTCTACATCTTCATGATGCACCTGGTGTGTGCAGCTTACTTTTGCCCATGACTATCGTTACAGCATCCCAATAGACCACCCCTTTCCAAATCGTACATCCTGTGTGTCCCGTGACCTGTCGCCTGACTGGCCTCTTGCCTCGCCGAACATCACCATCGCGCCTTCCGTCCACATCGTCAACCCCTATTCGCCCCCACCTCCCTCCTTCCCTCTCCCATTCTACAAACAGGGGGTGCAACAGCCTTTATATACTGCCCCAGCCCTGCACTTGTCAATACTCTCTTTTGAACGAACACAATTTGAAAGGCAGGGGTAGTCAGGTTGGTATTGTCACCGCCCGATCCTGCCAAGTCAGCAAATTTCCTCGCAACCGTTCTCCCACCCTGTTTATTTCTATAGCCCTGTGTGTGGCGGCGGACCTGCGCAAGCGGTATATGCGTGTTCCTGTTTTCTTTGCCTGTAAAGCGTGTTGTATTTCAAAAGAAAAAAAGAGTGCCAGCTCTATCTAAAACACCCTGGCGAACTGCAGCGCCGTGGGTACAAAAAAATTGAAAACAAGAAAACAAAAAAAAAAAGACAAGAAAACGAAAAACAAAAAAAATTAAAAACAAAAAAAAATACAAAAAATCCCGGCTTTCGAGAAGGCGAAGACCGGCTACAGCGAGTCCCGACCCTTCTGTCAAGGGGGGCGTCGATGCCTAGGATTGAGGATTATGAGTTCTCTCCAAAAGCAGCGACTGCACCCCCCTTTCCTGCGTCTGCTTTCCATTGTATATATTGCGGTGTTTCCTTTGATTTCGTTGATTTCGTTGGTCTCTGCGAAGAGATCGACACCGTTTGTTTGTATTCATCCTTATCGTTCTTGTAGCGTAATGTTGAGTGTAATAGGAGCTTGCTGGCTTGGTAGGTGAGGGCGGGCCCTTCGGGGTCGGGGGTTCGATTCCCCCCTCTGTCGATGTGTGACGTTCAAAAGATTTTTTTTTGTCGATTTTGTCGACGGTAAAAAAATCTTTGGTTGACACCGTTATTCTTGTGGGGTTGCGCCGAGTATTGCCAGAGTCATTTTATTGTTGAAAAAAAAAAGTTGGAAAAGGGCCGAGATTCAGTGAGTTGGCGGCGGCTCGACATGTTGCCTTTTTTGTGTGTTGGGGTGGTGCATCACGAACATTCAGTTAAGAAGTCGCGATGCCCCACGATTTCCTAACTTTGGCAGGAGCGGGGCCAGCAGGGGAGGGGCCACTTATTTATACTTGGGGGAGCACCTAAGAACTCCTAAAGAACACCTAAAGAACACCTAACCCAGCGCCACTAGCGGCCGCCATGTCCGGCCAGATACAGCCACAATCTTTAAGCTTTTCAGTGGCGTCCCGAGCATCCCTACTGAATAATAAGCAAGATACTTCGTCCTTGACGCGTCGTCCCTCATTCTCTCACCAATTTAGCAAAGCCTTGAGTCTATGACACTCTCGACACTCTTGTTTACTCATCTTTCCTTCATCGACATGCAGCCATGACTGATGCAGACAAACTTGCATCCGATATTCACGGAATGGTCTAATCATCAAGTATTATTTTTTTCTCCGAGACACCCGCTCGACACATCTCTACCCTTTCTTTTTGCTGTCAAGGATCGTTGTTTCTTTTTTAACAGTGTCCGTTCTTTCCGTTCTGCGTAATCTTTGCGCCGAGAGCGCATGAATGCGCGGATGCCACGTACCTCACCAGCTTAGGCAGGCCTTAAGTTGCGGAGGCAGACGCAGGGAGACTTGTAAGAAGCCAGCACAACTCGAGTCTTGTCGACTCGAGACACAACTAGCACTTGTCCTTACGAGCGCCATTTGAGACTCGCAATCATCTTAACTCTCCTTCTCCTCTCTTTTCGGCCTCGCCTTAATGTCCTACAAGTAGATAAAAAGTCGTTTTGCAGATGTTTATCCACTGTTTCTTCCTCTATTCTTTGTGCGCAGTCACTCGGCGTGGTGGGCCTCAATCACAAGTCTGTAGTCTTTTGTATATTCCATCTCGCCTGTCTTCGCCGGCTTCTTAGCACGCCGCTTCCCGCTCCGCGTTTCGCACCTCATTCCGCCGAATGACTCGAGCAGGCGTTATGAAAGGGTGGGTCCTGCACCGTGCATCCGGTGTAAGTGGCGTGGGTTTGTTTGGGTGTGGGTGTGGGTGCGGGTTGGGCAGACTGCCTGGAGCTAAACGCTAAACGCTCTGTATGCACAGCCTCCGCAGGCGCCAAGGCCCAGTGACGTGAACTTCCAGGGAAAACTCGAGTCCGCCTCGACAAAGGGAAGACCCATAAGGTTAAAAGATAGCGCACTTTCGGCTTGTTTTGGTGCATTTTGGGTGCGAGCACTGCCTTCAAGGCATTTATTTCACTTGTGACCGCCAGGCACACAATCGAGGAGGGGACAACGCATGATACAAAAAGGTATTGTCGTCCTTCGTTCGTAGAGGGAGAAGAAGGAGCTTCCAATCAAATCCAGTCACCTCGAAAAACGAGCGACAATACTCCTCTCATCGTCACTTTGCGGCTCCTTTCTCGTCTTTTGTCTTTTCTTCAGCCAGCGACACTTCAGCGATCCCAGCGCAGCGGCACTCGGTTTACAGCGGCTTCCAGCGACTGGCGGATCCGCCTCATCTCCGCACGCCTGCCACCATAAACCTCTCTCTCTACAATGCACGACGACGACATTGCTCCACCGCCGTACCAGGCGCACAGCGGATTCGACGACGACAACAACGCCGCAGGATCGTCTTCCGCACACGTGCGGAGCCCTTCACACCTTGACGGCCACAATGACGACCCAGACGGCCCGCACGTGTCGCCGCCGTCGTACGAGGCGACCTATGACGGTCGGAGCCGCAGCGAACCCTTGAGCCAGACTCATGCACAGAGCAGCCAGAGCGCCACCGCAACTGGTAGTGGCAGCGGCAGCGGCAGCGGCAGCGGGAGCGGGAGAGGCGTCAGCGGCGGCGTCGGAACCGTCTTTTTCGCGTCCTCGTCTTCTTCGACGACAACCACCACTACCACTACTACAACATACCCTTCTGAAAAGAGATCAGACTGGCAGCCGTTCCAGTCGTCTGTGGGCAACGGAACCACCCTCTTTGAAGCATCGCCCCTCGACTGCGGCCACTGGGCTGCCCGCGGCTGCAAGCTGACGTCGGGCCCGCAGAAATGCTGCTCGTGCTTCGACAAACGCTGGGTCCGCGCCGACGGCCGCTACCCGGTCTATATTGACGGCCTCGGCGACCGCTTCGGCTCAACCACCCGCTGGGCCCACTACTGCACGCCGTGCCAGAACGCCGAGCGCGCTGCGCAGCCATACAAGGGCGCCACGGGCGGGCCAGAAGTGCAACAGCCCAGCGCGACCGAGCTCCGCAAAGCAAGGCGCGAAGCCGCACGCCAGGCCGAGATCCAGCGCGTGTCGCGGGCCAAGGCCAAGAACGCCGTCGAGCACGACCGCGAGGCCCAGCGGCGCGCCGAGG